>CANSNZ010000520.1:80000-134846 GCA_947646795.1 Beta lomatogona | reverse complement strand
CAAGAACAATTGCAAAGCTCGAATAAACTAAAGTGTTTTACTAGACTCCAAAACCGACCTTATTAATGAAATCAAATTACAATATATATAATAAGACTCCTTAACCTAACATAACTCCTATGAGATAAATATAACACTTGCTTAAGATAAGAATGCATAATAAACACAATGGAAATGAAACTTAAACAACTCAGTAAACTAGAGTCCTACTCGTAGGCAAAACAAGTGAAACCCTCCCAAGTAGGAGGGCAAATCTGCTAGCAAAAGACTTCTAACGCCAAAAGACTCTAATCCAACATGGAATAAAGACACTCGTCAACCCTAGTTTTGATGATGACAAAGGAACGACGATACAAACTAAGTGGCCAATGAACTAACAAGTTGTTCAGTAATGAAGGCACAATGAGTAATTAACACAAAAAACTTTCTTAAGAGGACACGAAAGCGGGGCGACGCCATCTTCTTCGTCGCCATGGCAATACCGAAAGAAAGCTTCATCTCTGAGCGTGAAATCACATAGACTGATCACGAGGCAGCTAATGAAAGTCACATTGATGCTATTATCGAAGGTGAGAGGGAGGAAGAGGTAGTTTCAATGGAGTCCGAAGAAGACCCAGGAAGTCCGATTGAGTTTAAGCATCAAATTTTGACACCAAAGTCTTCTCTGCGAGAGCTTCAACAATAATCTCGGGTGACAAGTGTCTTTAATGCTTGGATCAATGGATTATCGCAAGGTAAACCTGTAAATTCTCAATTTCGCCCATTTTAAATTATACGCGAAAACTGTTCAATTGAATGTGATTATAGTGCTGTGATTGATAATACAACTGAATTGATGCGAATTTAATTAGAAGATATAAAGGATGAAATTGTGCATTGGAAATCTATTGTTTGTTTGTTATATCTTGGGTGCAAATATGCCTCATAATGTCATGGAGGGTTTCATCAATCGCATTTGGGGTAAAATGAGTAGATAAGTTTGCTTTGCCCGGAAGCGGGGTTTACCTTGTTCAATTCACAACAATGGAAACCGCCGTAAAGTCCTACATGGGGGTCCATACTTCTTTGATTCAAGACCTATGATCTTGAAGAATGCCATGAAAACATGAATCTAGTGAAAGATCATGTTAAACCGGTTCCTATTTAGGCAAAGTCAGCAGGGGTTAGATGTGAAATATTAGGGTGAAAAGAGCTTAACTAAGATTGTTAAGGCTCTAGGTAGACTGGTTAACGTTGATCGTGCAATAAAATAGAGATAAAACTCTTCTTTGCAAGAGTTATTATTAAAGTTAGCATGAATCAACCATTTCCTAAGGTTATTCAATTTCAGGAATGAAAAAGGTGAGGTTGTGGAGCAAAAAAGTGGAGTATGAGTGGCTTCCAATATCCTGTCCTCTTTGCAAAAGGGTGGGACATAATGAGAGGTAGTGTATGAAGAAAGTTGCAGCTACAAAGAAACAATGGGTTCCAAAGGGTCCCGCCTTGCTGCACCTCGAAGAAGACTATAAATGACCAGGGGGTGGATTTGTGCAGTCAGTAAGGTTTAGTAAGACACAAAGCACTCAATTGAGACCTATTATCACGCTTAATAGATTTCAAGCTTTAAATGAGGTGCCCGGGGATGAGAGCAGAGAGGAGGATATACTCTTGTTCAAGAGGTAATGGAGGGAGCTAAGGATCGGGGGTAGCCATTCCCCCGAGCCTAATGGATAGCCTTCTTAGTTGGAATGTAAGGGGCTAAACAACAAACCCAAGCAAAATGATGTATATCGATATCTTACATCATAAAATAAAGTTGTTTAGCCTCCTTGAAACTAAGGTGATACCTTAGAATGTGTCCTCGGCTGGAATTTCACTACCAATATTAGCCATTGTAGTACCGAAAGAATTGTTGTTGCCCAGGACCCCTATTTCTTTTGTGGTTAATATTAAAACAATGAGTGACCAGCTCATTCACTATTTCATTACTTCAAAAGGGGAGAGAAATAGCTTCTACTGCACATTCATTTATGGCAAGTGATGATAAGAAAACCAGGATGGAAATGTGGGCTCATTTAGTTGATTTTGCTAGAAGTATGAATGATGCCTGGATTGTAATGGGGGATTTTAATGCTATAATGGAAATTAAGGATGGGAGTGGGAGGAGCTCCAGTGAGAATGGGGGATATCCAAGCTATGAGAGACCGTATGCTCACCGGAATTTGCTTTACTCACAAAACAAGATGTTGAAGCAATTTACTTGGAACAATAAGCAAGAGGGGGATGTAAAGAGTCTTCTCGAGATTGATAGAGTACTCTATAGTCAAGCCTGGGATGCTAAGTTTCCCACCTCTTAAGCCACTTATCATGCATAGGTGATTTTCATCATTGTCCAATGATCCTGAGCCAATACTCTGATGCTCTAGTAAAAAGACCCTTCAGATTCTATAACATGTGGACTAAAGTTGAAAATTTCTGGACTTTAGTTACTCAAAATTAGGATAAGCATGTACATGGTTGTAAAATGTTTAAGGTCATTCGTGAGACTAAAATGGCTCATATATGACCTTAAGCTTTTGAATCAAAAGGATTTTAATGATGTGGAAGCTGAAAGCAGGAAATGGAAGGCTAAGCTAGATGATATTCAGAAACAGACTTCACGAGAATCCTAGCAATAGCGACCTTGCCACACAGAGAAAGAAGTTGCTCATCAATATAGAGGCTCATAATAAGCATATCTCTTTTTTGCAATAAACAGCCTAAGCTTGACTAGTAAGAATGTGGAGATGAAAATTCCAGGTTATTTCATCAAAGCATTAGGCAAAGAAGGAGGCACAATAACATCCACTCTATCCAGGATAAAGATGGGAAGTTGGTGAACACCAGGGAAGGAGTGCAGCGAGGCTTTCATTTAATTTTACTCTTCCCTTTTGGTTATGCTCTTGATCATAAAAGCCATGTTTTTCCAAGTGATTATTGATAGAGGTGTCAGCCGACCGATGCACACATGGAGATTTTGAAATGTGACTTTAGCTTGGTGGAGATAAAAAAAAGGCTTTAATGGACATCCCCAACAACAAAGCTCCAGGTTTAGATGGCTACAACAACTTCTTCTTCAAGGCTGCTTGGCCCATAGTCCAAAATGATGTGAGTGAAGCCATTAAAGATTTTTTTCACAACTGGGAAAATATTAAGAGAGGTTAATGTGACCTCAATACTATTGTGCCAAAGGTTCCAGTGCATGCTTCAAGAGGAGACTACAAACCAATAGCCTGTTGTACTACCTTGTATAAATGTATTTCCAAGCTCATTTGCCAAAGGCTTTGCCAACTTCTCCCAGATATCATATCCCAGAACCAGGGTGCCTTTGTTTCTGGCAGATCCATCCTCCATAATGTCCTAATATGTTAGGATCCGATCAAAATAACAACCAGACTAATGCTCCACCTTGCTATCTCATGAAGTTGGACCTTAAAAAGGCATATGACTACGATTGAATGGGAATTCGTTAGATAAATCATGACTGAGCTTGGGTTTCCTAGTTTCTTCATTCAACTTATCATGACCTTGTTTATCCACAACTAGGTATTCAATCATGATCATTGGTCAGTCTAACCGATTTAATTCAGCCCCTACAAGAGGTCTCGAACAAGGGGACCCTCTTTTCCCCTCGCTTTCCGCACTTTGTGTATGGAATACTTCTCCAGATGTATGCAAGCTGTTAGTGATCATCCCAATTCAAATTTCACTCTAGATCTAGAGATATCAAGCTTAATCACTTATGTTTTGCTGGTGATCTACTTATGTTCTGCAAGGGTGATATGCAAGCTGTTCAGGTTATGTTGAGTGCCTTCTAAACTTTTTCAGACACTACAGGGCTAAGTGTGAATCCAACCAAGTCTTCTATATATTGCTATGGAGTGCATGATAACACCAGATACTCTATAGGTAGGCTCTCAAGCTTCTCTTTTGGTGATCTTCCATTTAGATACTTTGGAGTTCCTATCGGTAATATGAAACTTTAAGCTGGTGAGTGTGAACAATTGGTTAACAAAATGGTGGCTATGATTAAAATCCGGAGTTCAAGGCATCTTTATTTGCAGGAGAATTCAACTAGTAAATTCAGGACTTATGAGCATTAGTGTCTACCTGGAATCGATTTTTTATCCTCCCTAAAAAAGTCATCAATAGAATTAATGCAAAGTGTGTAGACTTTTTCGTGGTTTGGCACATATGATGACAGTACACCAGGGCCAATGGCTTGGAACACACTTTGTTTCAAGAAGAACCAAGGTGGCTTGGGTTTTAGAAACTTGGCATTGTGGAACCAAGCTGCAGTTGGTAAACTAGCCCGGGTAATAGCCTAAGAAACAAGATAACATGTGGGTTAAATGGGTTCATGCCATCAATGTCAAGGACAAAAACTGGCTGGTGTATCAACATCCAGTCAATGCTAGCTGGGCTATGAAGTATATTTGCAGAGCCAAGGAGGCTTGTACAGATAGATTCAATTTCATAACATGGCTCACCTGCCAATTCTTTCTCAATTGGAGGTACTTATAAACTTCTACGTGAAGCTCAGGTGAAGGTGAACGCACACTTATGTTTGGAATAGGTTCTCCATTCCAAAACACAGGTTCATTTTATGGCTCACTCTTCATGATAGGCTGAAAACTAGAGACAGATTATCTAAGTATGGGGTCCGTGATAGCATTCAATGCCCTATTTGTGACCGGGCTCCTAAATCAATCACTCATCTATTCTTTGAGTGTGCCTACAAAGAATCGCTTCACCGACATCCTCTCATGGCTTGGCATCCGAGTATCAAGCTCGAATTATATACTATGTTAGGTTGGGTAAATAGATACCGTAAATCATTATTCAAAAAGAGAGTGCTTTTTGTTGTTATTGCTGCTAATGCCTATCAGTTGAAGAGCAAGAAACTCAATTTGTCTAGGACTTAACCTGTTCCATAGCTCGAGCATACCATACAAAACATTAAATTTTGTGTAAAACATAGGATTTGTAAAGTCTTAGGAAAGAAAGTTAACAGTATTGATAGACTATGGATAGATTGATTGTAATAGCTTGGCTCCTTGAGCATGTTGTTTCTACTGTCAGGTGAGCCCTTCCTAGAAGGTACCACTAGACCTGGATCTTAGCTCAGGATTTACTCATGTTTCTGTTGCAATATAATCTTCTCTTACTTGGCAAAAAAACAAGTTGTTAAGTGAATGGATTTTACAAGATATCAATGAAAAGAGCAAAGAAAATACTAAGTTAATTAGAAGAAGAAATCAAGTTTGGATTTTGAAGACTAAGTGAAGATGCTCAAGGAACTAATATTGGAGAGAAGCAATGGAGCAAGAGAACCTAAGCAACACTTTTTGTTTCTAGTTCCAATGTAACGAAATGAGTAAGATATGGTAAGGAACACTGGCAATTTAAAAAGAGAATAAGTGTCAGTTCCTTTGAAAGGAACAGATGAACTGGCACTGTTATGGTAAGCTAAAGGAACTAACTATTTAAAAGGAGCTAGACATATGTTGAACAAGTGCAACGGTTAATTTATGACGTTTGACTTGTTTAATGCCTAAATTATAGGAAAACCGTTTTTATTTGGTAAAAATATGATTTTAAGGAAAATATTTTGAAGGAAAACATTTTATTTTTATTTGAAAATCCTTTTCGGTTTTAAAGAAAATATTTTTAAAGATAATATTTTGATAAAAGGATTTAATTTTGGTTTTATTACTTAAATCAGATTTTTGGTTTACTGCATAAGTGGTTGCTAAAATTAAGGAAGCAGTAGAATTTCCATAACACACATTTAACTTAGATCGTGGAGATCATGGGTGTCAAAAGGAACATGTTCCTCTAGCTGAGGAACATCATGGGAAAATATTTTTACCACTAACACATGATTTTATCCCACGTTCTAGTTAATCACTACTATAAATAATTATGTCTAAGTAAGTTCCAATTTGTGTCTGACCAAGTGATTTAGTGAGTTTAACTAAGTAAAGTGTCAGTGCCTTCATTCTCTCATAAAAGCCATTTGTTCTTTGCCTTCTTACTATAATTCTACTAAGTTTATTGATCATTGTATTTTAGTTTTGGGGTAAGGGGATTTGAGTAAAGTCTTGTAAGAGAGAAAGCTTTGAGTGAACCGAGTTAAAGTGAGAAAACTTCAAGTGAAGTTGAGAGGAACAATTGTTAAAGGAACAGTTGTTCAGGAACTTGAGTTTAGAAACTTAAGGTGTGGCCCGTGAGTAGAATTAGGTTGTAACAGAGTTGTTTGGACTAATTAGTGAAAGTGATGAGTTTAAAATCCCAAGTGGTCGAGGTTGTTTTTTCTTGTTGGGTCGTAAAAATCCTCTTGGGTTCCTTTAGCTTGTTTCTTTGTTTAAGTTTTATAATTACGCAAAAGTTACGTTTATTTTTACACATACAATTCACCTCCCCTCTTGTAGTGTTCCTAGTGAAATAACAATTGGTATCAGAGCCAAAACTCAAGCAAAATAGGAAACCCTATTGAGAAAAAGATCCAAGGAAGAACACCACCGAGAAACTTGAAGAAGGTTACTCTACGCAACGGCCTTCTATGTTCAGTGGAAAGTTCTATTCCTACCGGAAGAATAAAATATAATTTTTCATCAAGGTTGAAAACTTCCAGGTATGGAGAGTCATTGAAGTTGGTGATTTTAAGGTCACAACCACTAATGACAAAAATGAGGTAATTCCTAAACCATTCTCTGAATATGGCAATGCTGACTTTGAAAAATGGAAGTGAATGCTATGGCTGTTAAACTTTTGCATTGTGGACTTGGACTCCATGAACACAATATAATCATGGGATGCAAATCCACAAAGCAAATATAAGATTTACTTGAGGTAACCCATGAAGGAACTAATGAAGTCAAGAGATCTAAAATTGATTTACTAATGAATCAATATAAACTGTTCTTCATGAAGGCTAAGGAAAGCATACAGAGATGTTTACTCATTTTACTAACATTATTAATGAGTTAGCTTCTCTTGGAAAGTTTATTTCATAAGAGGAACAGGTTGAAAAAGTTCTTAGGAGTCTTCCTAAGGATAAATGGATGGCTAAGGTCACTGTTTTACAAGAAACAAAAGACTTCACCAAGTTCAACTTGGAACAGCTTGCTGGATCACTTATGACTCATGAGCTCCACCTTGACACTGAGTATGGTGAAAGCTCTAAGTCTAAGTCCATTGCCCTAAAAGTAGATGATGAAGATGATTATGACTCAGAAGAAGAGGAAGCAGCTCTCATGGTCCGAAAATTTCGAAAGATGTATAGGAACATGAAGAATGGGAACTTCAAAGGTAAAACTAAATAATTTTCTAATAGAGCTGCTTGTCATGCATAAATGTGGTAATACAGATCACTTCATCAAAGAATGTCCCCTTTGGGAAAATGACAAGACCAAAGAAAGGAACAAGGAACGTTTTGCTGAAAGGAACAAGGAAACTAAAACACCTTTCTCAAAAGCGAACATTCGAAAAGCAATGATAACAGCTTGGGGAGATTTAGATACTGAAGAGGAAGAGGAACAACAAAATGAAGAAACTACAAATCTTTGCCTCATGGCAAACACTGACATGAAGGAAGATGAAGAAAGTGTTGAGGTAAACCAACATATACTTGAATCAGACTTAGATGGAAAAACTAGGACTGATGCAATTCTTGAATGTAGAGATGAACGTGAAAAACATGAACAAACTGAACAAGTTGTTAAAGTGTGTAAAGAACATATAGAATGGCTTAAGAAAATGAGAACGAATGATGAAAGTAGGTTCTTTGATTTATTTGGTAAGAACTTAAAAATCAAAGAACTATATGAGAGTGTTAAAAATGAGAATTATCTAATCAGTTTAAAAATGAGGATTATCTTGTAGTGTTCCTAGTGAAATAACACACACTAACTTCTCCTAACAGAACTAGGAGAATACAACCGACTCATTCTCATTTCCTTCTTCCATACAATCCTAACAGAACTAGGATTGCCAAGAAACCACCATACACAACCTTGTTGCTTCTAAACTCGGACCATGTGCTTCACTAAACCTCCCATGGCTACTATCCACCCCTCTAGTTAGCAAAACCTCATGATCATCCATTAGTGTGTCACTTGCCCTTGCTTCACAAAAGGAGTCGATTATGTGTTTAAGACTAGTAACGCTGAAGAGGTGGCTTTACAATACCTTTACCTGATCCACCAGTACCCGAGTTGAAGGTAATCACTTAATCCCTTTGCTTAAATAAACAACTATCATCATCCTTAAATACATGGAATTTTGACTATAATAATGTTATTTCATATCCTAACTATTAATGGCATGTTTTTTTGAAATAAGGAGACCCGTTCATGCATATGATAAGTGCTAATTATGTAGTATTCTAGTTCTATTAGAATTCTATGTAATTTAGGTGTTTTAATTGTTAGTTTGTTAGGAGTCTTGGTAGTTTTCCTAATTCTAGTAGGAATAGGACTCTTAATATCCTAATCCTAGTAGGATTAGAACTCCTAGTTCTATTAGTTCTAGTTGAGTTAGAAATCCAAATCCTAGTTGGATTAGGATTCTGATTGGAGTAGAGTTATATCTTTAATAGGAGTCTAGTTAGTGTGTGCCAAGTTGAGTTTGTTCTACTTGGTTTAGGAGTGTGATTTCTTTCTTATCTTGTTCGTAGTTTCCTAGACTTAGAAGGACTAGGGTTTGTTTTATTTGCTTTGTGTTACACGCCTATTTAGAGGCTTATTGTTCATTGAATAAAATCAGTTTTGAGTTTTAAGGAATTAAAGTGTTAAGCTTGTTGTGCTTGCATAAAACTGAGAGTTCAAATACACAAACCACGACTTTTTGTGATCTTGGAGCTGAGACTCACAAGAGAACCTCTTAAACTACGATTTAAGAGCCTACCCCTTTTATTTTCATTGTTGTTCATCCATAATTCACAAAATACAAAAAGAGTTCGAAATCGCTAACAAAAATCACATCACCTGTGCCAATTATTAGTTCGAGAAGATGGTTCTGATAGTTTGATTGTGGTAGCTAATGGCCATGCACAACTGATCCATATGAGAAATGGTCATTTCCTATAAATCCTAGTTCTGTTAGGATTTGTTATGTTTTCCTAGTTCTTAGTAAGATTAGAACTCCTAGTTTTGTTAGGAGTCTAAAAGTTTTAGTTGGTTTGTAATTCTAGTTGAGTTAGAAATCCAAATCCTAATTGGATTAGGATTCCTAATTGGAGTAGGATTATAGTAGCATTAGGAGTCTAATGATAATAGGAGAATAAGCATAGTAGGCGTGTAGGCTTGCTTGCCACCCAAGGGGAGTTTGTTCCACTTAATTAGGACTTTGTTATTTCATTGTTATCTTGTTTTAGTTTCCTAGTTCTAGTATGACAAGGGTTTATTGTATTCACGCCTATATAAGCTTAGTTTTCCTTAATAAAATGAGAGTCGTTGAGTTTAAAGAATTGAAAGTGTTAAGCTTATTATGCTTGCATAGAACTAAGTGTTCAACTACACAAACCGAGACTTTGTGCGTGTGATCTTGGAGCCGAGACTCACAAGAGAACCTCTTAAACCGAGATTTAAGAGCCTATATATCTTTATTTTCATTGTTGTTCGTTCATAAATCATAAACACAAAAAGAGTTCGAAACCGCCAACAAAAATCACATCAAGTGGTATCGGAAGCGGGGTTCATTGCGACGGTGCGTGAGAGCGCGTGGCGGTGTCCAAATCGTAATTTGTGATTTGTTTGGTTCGTTGGAAAGCTAACATACAGGGCTCATGGTGCCAAATTTCATTCCAATCCAATCGAATGAAGTCGCAGCAAAGCAAAGAATCGATGTTGTCATGGGAGACAAGGTGAAGCGGATCGACAAAGTGATGCTATTTTGGAAGCACTTGCCAAATAGAACGAAACCTTGCAAGACATGCTCACCCAACTAACATTAGAGTTTGTTTAAGAAGAAGAAGGGGGGACGAGCCACGTTCACAAAGATAAGTTGATCAAGCTTGGAGATCTTCCCGAGTTCAATGGTTTGAAAGACCCTCAAGCCTACTTGAATTGGGGAAAGAAGAACACTCCCTCTTCGTCCCGAGATACTCTTTACACTTTCCATTTTCATTTGTCCCACAATACTCTTTACACTTCTATTTTTGGATATGACCCACTATTATTTTAATCCTTCTACCTTTTAACCCACTGGCCCACACTCTCTCTCCTATAAATAAAATAATGCTACTCATACTACCTACAAACTCAAACTATTGGCCCACACTCTCTCTCCACCAAATGAAATAATACTACGTTTACTACTTACTAACTCCTATCTTATCTACCTTTTCAATAAAATAACAATTGATAACCAAACAACTACTTATCATCTAAAACTACGTGTCCTAATAAGTGTCAAGAGTATTATGGGACGGAGGGGTAAAACGCCTCTTTGATCATAAAGGTATGGATGAGACTCAACGTTTTAATCATGCTATACTTAAATTTACTGATTATGCATCGGATTGGTATGATTCTTTTCAAGTGCAAAGAGTGAGAGATGGGAAGGAAAGATTGAAACTTGGACTTCTTTAAAACTTAAGTTAAGGAAACGATTTGTTCCCAAGTCCTATAAGCAAGAGTTGTACCTTAGGCTATATTCTTTTCAACAAGATCATTTGTCCATGGCGGAGTATGTGACTTTGAGAAGTTGTATTTAGCGTGTGGTTGCAAGGAGGAGGAGGAACAAAAGATGGCTAAATTTCTTTTCAGTATGAATAAACCTATAGCATCTTGTTGAATTGCAATCTTATAACATGTTTGATGAGTTGTGTGAATTAGCAAGTAAAGTAGAAAGGCAGCAAAAGGAGGCCAAGGGCAAGTCTTATAGGGTTCCTCTTTCGGGCAAGATTGAATCTTCATCTAGCTTCAAAGTGGAGATGAATGATAAGGGGAAGGTAAGTAGTGTGCCGATGGTGGAAGCTCCTAAAACACCTTCAACTCTCACGTCTAGTCAAAAGAGAATGAGTGAGGTGGTGTGTTTCAAGTGTCAAGGAAATGTAGCCAAGCAATGCCCTAACTGAATGTTGATTTCTATGGAAGAGCGTTACAACTTACTATCGAAGCAAATAGAGGAGGCCGAGGAAACAAGGTTTGTGGAGATTGAGAGGACACCCGAAACTAGTGTCCGTGACATGGCTGATCCTAAGCTTTGGGCTACTAATGTTGTTGAACCGGAAGTTGAGAGGAAGAGCATGATACTTAGGTGTGCATTAGTGGTGCAACAATTCGAAGATCATGAGCATGAATAGCGTGAGAACTTGTTAAAATTACCTAGCAAGTGCATCCTAAATTTTATAAGTTGAGTTGGTTGAATGATGATGGGGGTGTATGGGTGAATAGCGAGCATTGGTAGGTTTTAGAGTTGGAACTTATATGGACAAGTTATTGTTTGATGTTTTGCCTATGAATGCTTGTGACTTGCTACTTGGAAGACCATGGCAATCAGATTGCCAAGTGATACATAATGGCCGAGAGAATGTGTATTTAGTGATGAAGGATGGGGTGCGTTTTGTCTCAAGCCATTGCCTCATAAACATAATTTGCTACCTAAGGCTGATGATGGTGCGTCCAAGCAACATGAGAATGTTGGTCATGTGTGTGTGAATTCATGTAGGGAAGAAGAGTTAGATGCAACAAGCAACAAGAAAGAACGAAGGGCTAAACTACTTCATCTTCGTCGAGATCCACATATTGGTGAAGGAGATTACGTTTAGTTGTCACTTAGTGCTCAAAAGTTGCATCTAGATCACAAGAATGATGAACCTAGGGATGAGGGGCCCTTCAAGATCGTGAAGAAGCTTGGATATACTACGTACAAGGTGATGTTGACCTAGTGATGTGCACCACACTTGGAGCCGTTGAACCAAGTGTCGTGCCTTTAAGACCCCTTGAGGACAAGGGATGTTTTCAAAAGGGAGGGGATGATCCAAATGACAAATGGTCATTTCCTATAAATCCTAGTTCTGTTAGGATTTGTTATGTTTTCCTAGTTTTAGTAGGATTAGAACTCCTAGTTCTGTTAGGAGTCTAAAAGTTTTAGTTGGTTTGTAATTCTAATTGAGTGAGAAATCCAAACCCTAGTTGGATTAGGATTCCTAATTGGAGTAGGATTATAGTAGCATTAGGAGTCTAATGATAATAAGAGAAAAAGCATATATAGTAGGCGTGTAGGCTTGCTTGCCGCCCAAGGGGAGTTTGTTCCACTTGGTTAGGACTTTGTTATTTCATTGTTATCTTGTTTTAGTTTCCTAGTTCTAGTATGAAAGGCTTGGTTTTCATTAATAAAATGAGAGTTGTTGAGTTTAAGGAATTGAAAGTGTTAACCTTGTTGTGCTTGCATAGAATTGAGTGTTCAACTACATAAACCGAGACTTCGTGTGATCTTGAAGCCAAGACTCACAAGAGAACCTCTTAAACTGGGATTTAAGAGCCTACCCATCTTTATTTTCATTGTTGTTCGTCCATAAAATCATAAACACAAAAAGAGTTCAAAACCGCCAACAAACATCACATCAACAACCCTCTAATGATCGAGTACGAGTGCATCACCAGTTAGTGAACAATGATCACTATGGGGTCAGCATCGATGACATTGAGCCTGGTTTCGAAGAATTATGTCTTTCGATGCCGAAGCCAGAAGTTAGTCTACATTCATTAAATGATGCCCTTGGCAGTTTTGTTCTATGGCCACGTACATGGGTGCAGTTTTCATATGAGGTACACTGATTAACATACATATATATGCGTGAATTTAAGTAATAATTAACTCCGTTAATGTTTTCTTTTCTATTTCCTATGCTAGTTAGTAATATCTTTACTTTTAATTACTAGGTTTTGGGAAGGCCGGTTCACATGACAAGAAAGCTAAGATGGTCGGTTCACCTGATAAGAAGGCTAAGAAGGCAGCTGCACGTGATGACGGTGAACCAAAGGTGTTGAATGACAAAGTTACTATGACAAAAAAATCTACTTATTCTCGAGCCAGAGGTGTTGCAAGGCCTTAGTACTGCATGCTTTTAGTTACATGAGTGCGTTAGCGATTTGCCCAATGATAGTACATTAGAGGTTCCTTTAGGGACGCAAAAATTCCACTACATTGAGGAGTCATTGACATGGATTTCTAGAGTCTATATTAAAGAATTCTTATGTGGAAAAATGATGAGTGTTTTCGTGAGACAAGCTTTCATGAGGTGATACATATTACTTTTGATATTTATAAGTATATAAATATATACATATATGCTTAATTAGTTTTCAACTTCCAAATAAGTAAGTTTACTTTTTATTATTATGCTTTCTCATGTTATTGCACACTGAATTGACTGGAACAGTAAGTGAGATGAAGATTTGTTGGTTATGTCCAAGCATGATACGAGATGGCAATTGCTCAAAAAACAAAGCCGACGTGAAAGAGTATCCTGATATGAGTTTCAGATCATCATCTCGTTTAGGAGAGAAGTTCACCCTTCTCCCGTATATTGAAAAGTATGCTTGTTAAACTTGTTTTACTTTTATTATTCGATAACAAAACTCACCTAATAATTGTTGAATAATTAACTCTATTTCTTTGTTGTAGCCTCCATTGGACGCTCATTGTGATATGTTTGCCAACTAATCAAGTTTACCACTTCGATTTTTTGCGTCGACAACCACCACATACGTTACTAATCAAATCATTGCTAAATAGGTAACCTAACCGAAACTAAATGCATACGAGTAGGAAAAGTTCCTGTGGGGATATCAGTTGAGGTAATGTAACTAATTTGCTTTATCTTGTTGAACCACTGATATTCACATACTTCAAATTAAACATGAATGTTTTTGGATTTTTTGGTGAATAATTTGTGTCCGCAACAAGATAATGGTGTTGTTTGTGGCTATTACGTGCTAAGGTACATGTTCGATATAGTCAAACATTGCACTAACAACGATGATTTCAAAAGGTATGTAAATAATTAGTATATGTTAGTTTAGTTTAGATCAATGGGTAAGAGTTAGCTTATTTTCGAAACTAAAGTAGCACATATTCACAAAAAATCGACCCCGAAATATGGTACTTTGATCTATTCCATATAATTTTGACATATATAGTTCAAATATGCATAGAGTATATGAGATTTGTTTCGTTTAGCTTAGAATTACAATAGTAAGTTAATATAAGATAAAGCTTGAATTTTGGGAAGGTAAAGGTCATTTTAGACCTATTTCGACTGTTTCATGTCCAATTCATATTTTTTGAGTCATGTAACTCCAATTTCTTATTGAATATGTCAATATAAGATCAAATACAACTATTAACTAGATTTATAGGCAATGCATTTGTTGTTGCTTGAATTTTGGGAAAGTAAAGGTCATTTTAGGCCTATTTCGGCCATTTTATTTTCGTATTTTTTAATTCATATAACACAAATTTCTTATTGAATATGATAATATAACATATAATATAACTATTAAGTAGATTAATAGGCGCTGCTTTATTCTTGATTGAATTTTGGGAAGGTAAAGGTCATTCTAGACCTATTTCGGCCGTTTTCATGTTCAATTCGTATTTTTGAGTCATATAACTCCAATTTCTAATTGAATATGAAAATATAAGAACAAATGCAACTATGAACCAGATTTATAGGCATCCATTTGTTATTGCTTGAATTTCGGGAAATTAAAGATCATTTTAGGCCTATTTCGGCCGTTTCATTTCCATTTCGTATTTTTTGAGTCATATAACTCCAATTTCTTATTGAATATGATAATATAACTATTAAGTATATTTATAGGCACTACTTTATTCTTGATTGAATTTCGGGATAATAAAAGTCATTTTAGGCTTATTTTGGCCGTATTCATGTCCAATTCATATTTTTTGAGTCATTTAACTCCAATTTCTAATTGAATATGATAATATCATATATAATATAACAATTAAGTAGATTTATAGGCTTTACTTTGTTCTTGATTGAAGGTCGGGAACGTAAAGGTCATTTTAGGCCTATATTGACTGTTTTCATGACCAATTCGTTTTTTTTGGGTAATTTAACTCCAATTTCTTATTGCATATAATGATAATATAAGATATTATATAACTATTAAGTAAATTTGTAGGCGCTACTTTGTTCTTGATTGAATTTCGGGGAAGTAAAGGTTATTTTAGGCCTATTTTGGCTGCTTTCATGTCCAATTCGTATATTTTGAGCCATTTAACTCCAATTTATTATTAAATATGATAATATAAGATGTAACATGTAACTATTAAATAGATTTATAGGCGCTATTTTGTTCTTGATTGAATTTCGGGAAAGTAAAGGTCATTTAAGGCCTATTTTGGTTGTTTTCATATCCAATTCGTATTTTTTGAGTCATGTAACTCCAATATCTTATTGAATATAATAATATAAGATATAATATAACTATCAAGTACATTTATAGGCGCTACTTTGTTCTTGATGTAATTTCGGGAAAGTAAAGGTCGAATTAGGCTTATTTTGGACATTTCATGTCCTTTTCATATGTTTTGAGTCATGTAACTTCAAATCTTATTGAATATGATAATATGAGATATAATATAACTATTTAGTAGATTTATAGGTGCTACTTTATTTTTGCTTAAATTTCGGGAACATAAAGGTCGAATTAGGCCTATTTTGGCAATTTCATGTCCTTTTTATATGTTTTGAGTCATGTAACTCCAATTTCTTATTGAATATGATAATATCAAATAGAATATAACTATCAAGTAGATTTATAGGTGTTACTTTCTTGTTGCTTGAATTTCGGGAAAGTAAAGGTCTGGATTACGCCTATTTTGGCTATTCCATGTCATTTTCATATGTTTTGTGACATGTAACTCCAATTTCTTTTTGAATATGATAATATGAGATAGAATATAACTATTAAGTAGATTTATAGGTGTTACTTTGTTGTTGCTTGAATTTAGGGAAACTTAAGATCGAATTAGGCCTATATTTTGGCCATTTCATGTTCTTTTCGTATGTTTTGAGTCATGTAAACTCCAGTTTCTTATTGAATATATGATAATATGAGTTCTTAGTTAGTATTTTAAATGACCAAATTCTTATGTGTTTAATTTCATGGTTTTATGGCAAGGTTTATACGAATAACACACCAAGATTGGAGGCCTTCACCATGGAGGAATTAGGCGAAGTTCGAGATAAGTTGGCAAGCCACATTTGTGATGATTGTTTATGATACATTTTGTTAGGATTTTGCAATAGTTATTCGATTGCATTTTCTATTCTTGTATTTTTTTTCAACTAGAATGTTGGTATTTTGTTTTAATATCTACACTTTTGACATTATTAATATATAAGCAAGATAATTGCGTTTAAAAACTTATGATATGCATTTATGCGGTTTTACACTAAGCATAGCAAGAGTACACCAAAGATCTAGCTACCATAAACGACAAGGGGGTCTAGCAAGGGGTTGGACTGGGCGGGGGTGCTGGGGGGAGGGCTGGACTGGGCCGGGCAGGGGGCTGGGCGGGGGGAGGGCTGGGCTAGGCAGGGGGGTCAAAACCGTACCCTTTTGTGTGGAAGGGTTGGGGTTTTGGGAGAAACCACAACCCTTAGTTGTGAAGGGTTGCGGTAAAAAATTGTATCCTTTTCAGTATGCTAAGGGTTGCGGTAAAAAAACGCAACCCTTAGGCCACTTTTGACCTCCACCATTGGTCTTTTTTCCTCTAGTGTGGTAATATCTTCCTCTATCTCTCTCCTACCACATGACCTCTACTTTATCTATCTCTATACATGGATTTCTTAAAAATTGTGCCAATGGGGTATGTTGCAATTATTATGGAGTGGAGGATGTATTAAAGAAGGCTCTTCTATTCTACAACCCGATTAATCGATCTGTATCATACAATAAATTAGGTAAGACCAATACTAGCTCATGATGATATTGATACTAGGCAATGTGGTAAACACAAGTCCAATTTAGAATCTCAATTAGTAAATGAATTACAAAACTCTAATATCATAATCAAATTTCTTAATTCGTCAAATTTCAAAATTCCAATTCTACCCTTGCTAGTTAGCCAGGCAAGAATCAAACAAACCCACATTCAAAGTAGTTCGCGAAGCTTCACCATGGAGTAGTAAAGTTTTTTTTTACATCTCATATCCGACATAAGTAAAGGTTGTTGGAAAAGTTATTTTTCCTTGAATAATGCAAAAGTGGGTTTTAATTCCCGAAATATGCCCAAAGTCAATTTAATTCCCTGCGTACCGTTCACGTAGGACGGCACGCGAGAAATTTTTTTTTTTTTTGTACTTAAGTAAAACCGCTACTTCAAATAGCGGTTTACCCTGGTAAGCCGCTACTTCAAGTAGCGGTTAAGTATAAATAAACCGCTACCTGGAGTAGCGGTTAATATTAATTGACCACGACTTGAAGTCGCGGTTTACTGGTACCTGGACCCCCAAGTTCATGTTTGGCGCTGACTAAAGTAAACCGCTACTTCAAGTAGCGGTTCATTAATTGAAACCGCTACTTGAAGTAGCGGTTTACTATAATCCCCAAATCATACCCTAGCTTTCCCAATTTCTCAGATTCGACGATTCACTCTCTCAAATTTGTTTCTCCCTCTCTCTCTTACTAACCGTCGCCCACCAACACACACAACACCACCGTCGATCACCGGAGCTACACCACCGTCGATCACCGGAGCTCAGCCGATCAGAACGCCACCGTCAATCACAGCCGCACCGTCGATCACAGCCGCACCACCAACAACCCAGGTGAGTTTTTTTTTTTGTTTTTTTTTTAATTTAATTTGATTAGCATGTCATATTTGTTATGTATTTTAGCTTTGTAACTATTGTTAGATGGAAATTGTTTAGTTTGATTAGTATAATCTAGTATTTTGCATAATTTAACATTTTGTGATGGTTGATTTTGCATGAATTGGAATGTGATATATTGCTGATATTGGTTGGTTAAAAATGGTGTTGAGCATTTTTTGATGGTTGATTTTGCATGAATCGTTGTGTTTAGGTTGCAAATGCTACTAGTATAGGTGAAGAATGGTGTTCATATTGTTTGAATGTGTAGTATAAGAATAACTTAAACATTATGTTTTTTGTATGTAGAATATGGAACAACCTAAATATCCTTTATACCTTTATTGGAATGGTGAACTATCTCAAAATGACGTTGATATTGTGTATAGAGGTGGAAGGAAAAAATTTATGTTCATCAATTCTGGTATGATGTTTGAAGATATTCTGAATAGGGTATATGACGTTGTTGGATGTGATCGTATGTATGTGGAACTGAAATTGTATATGAGATATCCGATGCCGGGGAAATATGTGCCAATTGCACTAGAGGATGACGAGTCACTAAGTGCTATATGGCTTTCAGTGACACAAACGTCAGCCATGGCAATGGAGGTGTACATTGAACAAGTTCCCAAGGAGATAAATCTCCAAAGTAATGTGGGTTATGTACCTACAATGGACTTTAGGGATAGCATGGAGGTACCGCCATCAGCTCCTAGTATGCAATTTGAATCATTTACTAGCATGTTGTCAGACCCACATTATGTCAATGAACACATGAATGAGTTCAGTTCCCCTGGTTCGTCTCCCCACATACCATCCACATTCCATCTCGATACTCTACATCGCAATGATGTTGATTTTTTGGGAAATGAGGAGGAGCATGTGGATTCTGATAGGGAGGAGAACGATGATGCAAGGGAAACAGCTGACAAGGCAATAAAGTCTGGTGTTCATTCACAAGATTGGCTCAGAACTGACGAAGTTGATCAAAGGTTAATAGATGCATGGATGACTTGGAAATGCACACATCTTACAGGGCGTGCCTACCTCTGCTGCACATACATCGACTTCTACATCTTCTATGTCTGCTGCCCATACATCTACCACGACACCTTTGCTTTCGCCTCCGAGCCCGTCGGAGGACCTACCGACGACGTTACGCCACCACTCCATCTTGTCTTGATGCCATTGCAGAGTCTAGTGAGACGACACCTAGTTCATCTAGACCTTCACAAAAGAAGAAGAGGGGGTCTTAGCACTTTCATTTGTTGTTTGTATAGTTAGTTAACACTATGTTATATATTAAACTTTGTTTGTGATTGACATATTTTCTTAATCTTACTTCGTATCAAAAAAAAATTGTAACCAACAAAAAACAACAATAATAATAGAATGCCTCCAAAGTTCCAAGTCTATGGACTTGTTGAAATCACGTAATTAAGAAATTATTGGATAAATGTGAATGTGGATGAACTTGGTGTTTGGTGATTGATGTATGCATAGACTTAATGTTGTTGGATGGAATTTGGTGTTGGAATTGCAGGTTGGAGAGCTTTCTTTTTTATGTTTCTGGCATTTTGGCCAGTTATGGGGAAGCAGCAATGGCTGGTGGTTTTTTTTTTCATAAACCGCTATTTGAGATAGCGGTTTACATATTGCAGAGTATGATCTGTGCTTGCAACATTGTGACCAGGTAAACCGCTACTTCAGATAGCGGTTTATATACATAAACCGCTACTTCAGATAGCGGTTTATGTGTACAAACCGCTACTTGAAGTAGCGGTTTATTTTAAAATAAACCGCTACTTGAAGTAGCGGTTTATTTTAAAATAAACTGCTACTTCAAGTAGCGGTTTACCTGGGATAAAAAATAAAAAAAAAAAAAAAAAAAAAAAAAAAAAACATTTTCTCGCGTGCCGTACTACGTGGACGGTACGCAGGGAATTAAATTGACTTTGGGCATATTTCGGGAATTAAAACCCACTTTTGCATTATTCAAGGAAAAAATTCTATAAACCGCTATCTAAAGTAGCGGTTTATCTGGTCACAATGTTGCAAGCACAGATCATACTCTGCAATATGTAAACCGCTATCTCAAATAGCGGTTTATGAAAAAAAAAACCACCAGCCATTGCTGCTTCCCCATAACCGGCCAAAATGCCAGAAACATAAAAAAGAAAGCTCTCCAACCTGCAATTCCAACACCAAATTCCATCCAACAACACCAAGTCTATGCATACATCAATCACCAAACACCAAGTTCATCCACATTCACATTTATCCAATAATTTCTTAATTACAAAGTAAGATTAAGAAAATATGTCAATCACAAACAAAGTTTAATATATAACATAGTGTTAACTAACTATACAAACAACAAATGAAAGTGCTAAGACCCCCTCTTCTTCTTTTGTGAAGGTCTAGATGAACTAGGTGTCGTCTCACTAGACTCTGCAATGGCATCAAGACAAGATGGAGTGGTGGCAGAACGTCGTCGGTAGGTCCTCTGACAGACTGGAGGCGAAAGCAAAGGTGTCGTGGTAGATGTATGGGCAGCAGACATAGAAGATGTAGAAGTCGATGTATGTGCAGCAGAGGTAGGCACGCCCTGTAAGATGTGTGCATTTCCAAGTCATCCATGCATCTATTAACCTTTGATCAACTTCGTCAGTTCTGAGCCAATCTTGTGAATGAACACCAGACTTTATTGCCTTGTCAGCTGTTTCCCTTGCATCATCGTCCTCCTCCCTATCAGAATCCACATGCTCCTCCTCATTTCCCAAAAAATCAACATCATTGCGATGTAGAGTATCGAGATGGAATGTGGATGGTATGTGGGGAGACGAACCAGGGGAACTGAACTCATTCATGTGTTCATTGACATAATGTGGGTCTAATAACATGCTAGTAAATGATTCAAATTGCATACTAGGAGCTGATGCCGGTACCTCCATGCTATCCCTAAAGTCCATTGTAGGTACATAACCCACTTTACTTTGGAGATTTATCTCCTTGGGAACTTGTTCAATGTACACCTCCATTGCCATGGTTGACGTTTGTGTCACTGAAAGCCACATAGCACTTAGTGACTCGTCATCCTCTAGTGCAATTGGCACATATTTCCCCGGCATCGGATATCTCATATACAATTTCAGTTCCACATACATACGATCACATCCAACAACGTCATATACCCTATTCAGAATCTCTTCAAACATCATACCAGAATTGATGAACATAAATTTTTTCCTTCCACCTCTATACACAATATCAACGTCATTTTGAGATAGTTCACCATTCCAATAAAGGTATAAAGGATATTTAGGTTGTTCCATATTCTACATACAAAAAACATAATGTTTAAGTTATTCTTATTCTACACATTCAAACAATATGAACACCATTATTCACCTATACTAGTAGCATTTGCAACCTAAACACAACAATTCTTGCAAAATCAACCATCAAAAAATGCTCAACACCATTTTTAACCAACCAATATCAGCAATATATCACCTTCCAATTCATGCAAAATCAACCATCACAAAATGTTAAATTATGCAAAATACTAGATTATACTAATCAAACTAAACAATTTCCATCTAATAATAGTTACAAAGCTAAAATACATAACAAATATGACATGCTAAGCAAATTAAATTAAAAAAAAACAAAAAAAAACTCACCTGGGTTGTTGGTGGTGCGGCCGTGATCGACGGGTGGTGTTGTGATCGACGGTGCGGCCGTGATCGACGGTGGCGTTCGATCGGGCCGAGCTCCGGTGATCGACGGTGGTGTAGCTCCGGTGATCGACGGTGATGTTGTGTGGGTTGGTGGGCGACGGTTAGTAAAAGAAAGAGGGAGAAACAAATTTGAGAGAGTGAATCGTCGAATTTGAGAAATTGGAAGCTAGGGTGTGATTTGGGGATTATAGTAATAAACCGCTACATCAAGTAGCGGTTTCAATTAATGAACCGCTACTTGAAGTAGCGGTTTACTTTTTAGTCAACGCCAAACATGAACTTGGGGGTCCAGGTACAGAGAAACCGCGACTTCAAGTCGCGGTCAATTAATACTAACCGCTACTCCGGTAGCGGTTTATTTTTACTTAACCGCTACTTGAAGTAGCGGCTAACCAGGGTAAACCGCTATTTGAAGTAGCGGTTTTACTTAAGTACAAAAAAAAAAAATTCTCGCGTGCCGTCCTACGTGGACGGTACGCAGGGAATTAAATTTACTTTGGGCATACTTCGGGTATTAAAACCCACTTTTGCATTATTCAAGGAAAAATAACTGAACTTTTTACCTATGTCATATAGGTTAAGTTTTTTGGTTCCTCTGCTGGCATCGTCATCCGTGATGCTTTTGGTCAACTTTTAGGCAGCTCAACTGCTCAGGCCTATCATTTTGGCCATACTTCTGAACTTGTTGCTGAAGCTTGGGATCTAGGAAATGATCTCCTCCTGGCTAAAAATCAAAATATCCAGATGCCTTATTTTGAAGGAGATAATAAGCTCTCCGAATTCTCAAAGCTTGTATTTCTGCCCATGGATTATCCAACCTCGCATTGATGATATCCGATCGTGCCTCACTTACTTTACTATTCGCTCAATTGACCACATCTTTCGAAAAGCCAATCGAGTAGCCAATTGCAAAAAAGGTCATAGTATTTATGTTACTATGGTTGATGTTGTCATTGGTATTGACCAACTTTGGATAATTATATTTTGAACTTTTTGTTGGAAAAAACATATTATAATACTTCTCTTTGTTACATAAGACCACCTCAATATTTTCGGGGCAAAAAGTCAATTTTTTGTCATTGACTTTTCTTTCATTTTCTGCCATTGACTTTTCTTCCCCTCCTTTTCTCAATAAATGACACCAACATATTTTTTCTATCCTAATTCCTTAACCCCACCATACCCTTTTCTCTTGCTTCCCATTTTAAGGGATTATGATAGGAAAAAAAAATAGGTTGGTTCCATTTATTGAGAAAGGGAGGAAAGCAAGTCAATATCGGAAAAAATGATTTTTTTTTGCCGGAAAACATTGAGGACCATCTTAAGTAACAAAGGGAAGTATTATAATAGGTACTCCCTCTGTTTTTTTTTTATCTTTCTCACTTTTCTATGCGCGTCTCCCAATATACATCTTTAAACTTAAATATCTTTCATTATATGTTAGTAAAAATTATAACAATTGAATATTAATAAAGTACTAATTGAGACGAATCAAACAAGACCCCACATGACTATATTTTTTCTTATAAATTCAAAAAAAATTAGAAGATTCCCTCTAATTATGAATAGTGTCAAGATTTCAAGTGAGAAAGATTAAAAAAAATAGAGGGAGTATTTTTTAACAAAAAGGTTTTTATTAAGTCTTTTCTAATAAAATAGGTATTTTAATAAGTCTTTCCCAACAAAAAGTTCTTATATTTTTGTTGATTCTTTACGAAAACAGTGAAGTAAATAACATGAAACCAAATAATTTTAATTTGACCCTTAAAAAAAAAAAAGTTTTAATCTTGCGGCGTGGATTCAGTGGCACCTCCCTTATTAGAATTATTCATATATTGGTCAATGATTGCTGGAAGCCACAACTTTCTTTGATAGCTTGAATACAATCTTTTAGAAAAGGAAATGAAAGAGACAGACATGGAATAATGCTCCTTTTTCTGTGGTTATATTCTTTATAATTGTATTCTTGAGGTAGTAGTAATACAAGTGGACATCCCAATTTCTTACCACGCCTCTAATCAAGTTTACTTTTATTGAAGGGAACTCTAAGTTAATGAAGTTTACTTATGATAAAAAGTTAGCTTTCTATATTCTACAATATTCTGATACTATCAAGTTTAAATTATATCAAGTTTAGATTGATACCAATACTAATGTTCCCTTATTTTTTCAATAACATAAAAGAATATTACTCGTATCTTTTTATATAAATAATATATATGAGGCATGTTAAGCTTTTAAAACATATTAAAAATCCTCGTAAATTCTGATAAAAATTGCATTGATCTTGTAAATTAACAAAAAAACTTGTATGGATAATACAAAATAGCTTATAATCTTATTCTAATTATCCACTGTCACTTAATGTTGTGCAATGATTTAATGTTATAAACAAAAATATATTTTGGCTAAAATCAATCAATCAATCAATATATATATATATATATATATATATATATATATATAAATAAGGAGGAACTTTTCGGGAGGCTAGGGAGAGCTTCCAAGATTTCGAGGCCAGTAGAATGCGCCACGTAGGATTGTCATGTCATTAATTATTATTTTTATTTTTTACAAAAATAGAGTTCTACAAAAAATTTAAATACGTATAAGGAGTTTTGGATAAGCGAAAATTGGAGTTTGATTTTGAATTTAACAACCCAAATAATTATATTATGTAAATTGTGTATAACTTTTTGCTACGTAATTCGGAATATTACAATTTTTGTACCATTGGATAGTGCTTTCGAAATATACTTCAAATAAGATCCATTTACAATATAGTTCGACAACTTATGAAATAGAGAGCGCCATGTAGGATTGCCATGTCATTAGTTTTAAATTTAATTATTATAAAAATATAGTTCTACATATATTTAAATACCTAAAAGTAGTTTTAGATATGGAAAATTAGAGTTTCATTTTGAATAAACAACCTAAATTACTATATTATGTAAATTGTGTATAACTTTTGCTACCTAATTCAAAACATTATAATTCGTCTACCATTGGAGAGTGCTTGAAATATGCTTCAAAGTAAGATCCATTTACAATATAGGGTCACAAATCATGAAAATATTTAAAGAATAGAGTTTTACATAGATTTAAATGCATATAAGGAGCTTTTGATAAGCGAAAATTAGAGTTTGGTTTTGAATTAACAACCTAAATTATTATATTATCTAAATTGTGTATAATAATTTTTGTACCATTGGATAGTGCTCGAGATATGCTTTGAAATAAGATCAATTTACAATATAGTTCTACAACTTATGAAATATAATAGAATAAACAACAATGTAAAATTGATAGTATGATTTTAAATAGAAAATCTAAACTATTATACAATGTAAATTGATTATAACTTTTGCTACATAATTCGCAATAGTATAGTTTTTTTTTACTGTCGGAGAGTGCTCGAGATATGCTTTGAAATAAGATCTATATACAATATTGTTTTACAACTTATGAAAATGTATTTATTTAGATGAACAATAACATATTATTTATTCTTTATTTTAAATATATAAAAATAGCGTATTATACCTAACAATACTAATTATGTCTTTACGAATCATACTTTTAAAAATTGAGTTATATAAAGATAAAAAATTCATATCTCTATAGTTTTGAACCTATAGCATTCCATGATAGCATTACATGAAGAATCAAATGAAAGTTTGTCATCGAGATTGCAGAGGTATTATGCAATTAACTAATTATTTTATTCCTAGAATATTTATTGCATACATAATTATTTATGTTTTTTTTCCATATATCTATATGTAAGATATTATTCTTTTCTCCATGAACTTAATTCTACTAAAACTTTTTGGAAATCAAGATTCGCGTTTCTAGACTGTTTAAGGTCACGGATTATAAAAAAAGGGGGAAGTTTCATAAGTCTTGATATGGTCATGATTGATGAAGAGGTATTTTTTTCTCTCTTAAATAGTATTTTCAATTATTAATGGAGGTTAGTTTTACATTTAATTAATTTTATTCATGAAACTATCATTATGATCTTCTTTTTTGCTTTTTCATCTTCCATTCTATATGCGTTAGTGTTTATGTGCTATATTCAAAGTTGAAGTTGTGGCTGACACTCATGTTTTTCTCTATTCTTTTTGTTCTGTATCTATTAAATTATTACCCTCGCTCTACTTTCTTAGATTATTATTCGGGTATTATTCATGTTAAAACTGTGTTAATTGTTGTTAGTCATACCTATTATTAGGATACCATTTAATAATAGAGTTAGTTACAATATTTAATTGGATATTAAAAATTATAAAATTTATATATCGTAATAACAAATCTAGAAATTATAGTATAATGACAAATACTTCCCTGTTCATTTTCTACTACAACAATTGGTGTGGGCATGGTTTTTAAGGAAATAAAAAATGGGTGATTTAGCATAGAGGTACCCCTTTAGTTAACTAGAGTAGGGATAAATAATCATTAATAAAGTAAACACAACTTTATGAGGCAATTTAGATAATTAATGGGGGTTTTATTAACATAAAATAAAGGCAATATTGTCAACAATAGTTGCTTTTGTTTTACCAAAAGTGAAATGGTTCCAAAAGATGAAACTACCCAAAGCGATAATTGTTGTAATAGAAAAGGAATGGAGAAAGTTATAAATACAATAGTGTTGAAAAATCTCATTTCACAGCAACACAAAATTGACAATAATATTAACAAAAAAATTTACAAAAAGATAAGATAAGCAACAACCCGTGCAACGCACGGGCTTCAAAACTAGTATCTTATATATTGACAGAAACATAATAATTAATTGAAAAATGACATTTCACTTTTGTTGAAGTAATGAAAAAAAATCGTCTTAGAGGAAAATGTCATTGCTATAAAAACTTGATTTAACTTACTTCAACGACTAGATAAATTATGAAAGTATATGATTCACATCGTAATTCGCAAAGAAAATGTTTACTACTTCACTAAATTTTAGTTAAGGCTATGTTTAGTTCACCTAAAATTTTCTAATCTAAACTTATTTGATCTGATCTGATCTGATCTCATATGATCTGAACTTATATTTTAAAAAACATATTATTACTAATATTATTATTACTTTGTATTTCATTACTAGTATTATTGTTACTATCATTTTATTACTATGCACAACTTTCAATAATAATAATAATAATAAGAATAATAATAATTATTATCATTTTATAATAATAATAATATAAATAATATTATAATTATAATAACAATAATAACAATAATAATAATAATTATTATTATTATTATAATAATAATTATAATACAGATAACATAATAATAATAATAATAATAATTATTATTATTATTATTATTATTATTATTATTATTATTATTATTATTATTATTATTATTATTATTATTATTAGTTTTTTTTTTTTTGAAAAAGAGCACATTAGTATATGAACATACAATTAAAAATAAAAGACTAAGGACTCTTGGGTCCAATGGTATGGCTTCAGACCTCCCACATGGGAGACCAAGGTTCAAATCTTGGTGGAAGCATATATTTCAATATTGTTGTGGGTGGGGGAGGGGGGTTGGGGCTTGTTGGGTCTTTAGGTGAGTGACCCTGTGCGAGGGCAGCCCAGAGAAAATTCATCTTACCACGGGATTCCCGAAAGGGGCCCAAAAAAATTAAAAATAAAAGAACACTCATGTTCAAGGTCTGTTAATAATAAGAATTTAGGTAGTAATGAAAAGAACATATAATGATATTAAAAAAAAAGAACATATAATGAAAGAGCATACAAGATCTATTTAAATAACACATTTGAAAAATAAAAGATAGATGTTATTTTTATATTGATGACATGTTTGGATTTAACTAACAACATGTTCTTATATCAATAAATTGTTCTTTTCTATTATAAATAAACCTATAAATATATATAATCATATGATCTTGAACAAAATGGTTAAATATTCTTCTTATATCGTTGTCTTGTTCTATATAAAGTTTGTTTTTAAAGATAAGTTGAAATCCTTTGTAGGGAAAATTTTGAACGTGATGACAACACCATTAGATTATCCCATGATACTCATGTTTTATATAAACTAGTAATATTTAATTTATATTATTCTACCAAAATTGTTTTAAAAAATAAACATTATATACTATTGTCATGTTCGTTACATGTACAACATCAAAAAGAACATCACATATCAAAATTATTAATTAGAATAATATATAAAAAAGAACACTTACTGTTTAGTCCTCTTCTTGTCCAACAAGTAAGCTGTAAGTTGAGCTTTCTTGTCTAGCACGTAAACGAGTATCCCTTAGATGTTCTTCCTTGGAGACTTGTGCAACAATGTCTGAATCAACTTAGTCCAAGCCTGAGCTTTGTTCCCGAACCTGTAAAAAGGGACCCACCCTGGACGTTTGGGTGGTGGTTCCCCCTCCGAAGCTTAAATCAGATATCAGGAGTGGTAGGGAGAAAAGTAGATCTAGAGGGAGAAAGTGAGAGAGTATTTTTACAGAGTAACTTTGCACTGTTTGCATTGAATTCTCTTTCTCCTGATTTCAGAGGTATTTATAGTGATAGCAAGATGACAGCTATCCTTAAAATCTGCCCTAGAATAGTGGTATCTGATTGGCTAAGGAATCATATCATGACACATGGCAGGCCATGATTTGTGAGGGTTTATCAACCTCTCACTTGCAGCCACCTCCCAGGACTGGGCTCTGACTTTCTTTTGGGCCAGAAAGGTAACATTTTCTCCCATCTGAGTATAACCCAAAAGTTAGAACATTTTTCCTCTATTTATTAGGAGAGGACACGTGTACGGCTCTGATGAGCCCAAGTGTCTTAAAACAAGCCGTAGATGTTACGCCACAACCTTTACCCCTAAAAGGGTTTTCACTGTTGGCCCATCTGACGGTTCATTCCCTTTTACCCAAGGTATTTTTATTCAAATTCAAAATGAAGGCAAGGACGCGCCTTTTCCTGGATTTTACCCGGTCATAATCGACCGTTTTGCCCTTTCTTCGGTCATCCTTGACCGGCTCCACAGGTTTCTTACCCCTCTATATATAACCTTGGTGTGAGGACAATAAATCATTTCACTCCTTGAACGAATTTTTCTAGAGAGAGAAGCTCTGCAAATTTTTCTAGAGAGAGAAGGAGAAATCGACCAGCCTCAGCCTTCTTCACCGAATCGTCCAGGCGCTTTAGCAGGTATCTTTTATTTGTTCTTCTTCATTCTTTATTTTTTCTTAGAAAATCAATAAAATGGAATCTTCTTCGTCAAATAATCCTAGCCGACCAAGAGCTTGTCTTGACCCTAGAACCGATACTTCTTCTTCGGCACATTCTAGAGTTGGGCCTCTTCTGGCCGAGTATATATTTTTTTTGTGGTTTTGGCCGAGAAAGTCAGACGACCCAGTTTACCTGTGCAGGGTAATCTGGCGCGTGTCAAGCAAACGGCCCGTCTAAGATGAAAGGTAATACTCCCTTCACATGGCTTAGATATGGAGGAATCTACTGGACGAGTTCCAGATGAGGCAAGGGGGGCTCAAAGTGCTGAGCCTTTGGTCGGGCCTCCTCCCCTGACCGCAATTTAGAACACTCCGAAATAAACCCTGAGGCCAGTCCTTCTGGCAGGGACGTCAATATGGAGGAAACCGGCGAAGATAATAACGACAGTGAATCTGACGCTGTCGAAGAATCAGACGAAGCCTCTACTACCTCGTTTGAGATTAGAAGACGCTTAGGTCCGCTTTTAGACCCCGCCTTTATTTTAGTTAATCGTAAATGGCTAGAGAAAATAGGGCCAAACCCTAGTTTTTTATCCTCCTACATGCCCATGCCGGGCTTCTCCTTTGTCATCCCGAATAAGAACACGACGATTCTGAGTGCCCCAAAGAACCACTTCACCGTCTACAAGCTGGCCTTGGACGCGGGATTAAGTTTCCCCTTCACGAGTTTATAGAACAAGTGCTGCAGTACTACAACATCGGCCATAATCAGCTGGCTCCAAATGCTTGGCACAACGGCCTGACGTTTATTGCCGTCTGCGAGATGCGCGGCCTAGCCCTCTCCATCCAAGCCTTCACCCATATTCACTATGCGGCTAAGGTCCCTGGGCCGTGGACGGGGAATGGCTCAAAGATCTGCAACCGCCCCGGCTTCATGACCGCTTGGGGCAAACCGTCGAAGATGAACGAATGGAAAGCCGACTTCATCTTCTTACGGGCGGCCAACAACTATGCCACCGAGGGCTATAGGTTCTATAATCGATCTGTCACAAATAGTGGGCGGAAGCGATCTGGGCCGGAGTTGGAGGACAACTTCGACGAAGAGGTTGTGGAGTACTTCGAGAATAAAGGAGTACTCCGAGGCCCGGCCAACGATCTTTTAAGGGGCCGGCTAACTGGATACCCTTTAAAGAAATGTTTTACTATGATGACTTCTTAGTCGCCGCCGGCTTGCGGGTGGCCGATGATAGAGGTGTACATTCAAATTTTCTAAGTAAAGCTTTTCGTCCATAGTATATATCGGACTAACCCTTTTTCATTTCTTTTTTGCAGACTCGGCCAGAACACGTCTCAAGGCTTCTTGGACGGGAGATATAAGTATGTCTAAATTCACAGACAACTTATGGAAGGAATACGCCAAGAGCAAAGCCGAGAAGAGGGCGTAAACAACGGTAAAATATAAATATATATTATTTTTTTTGGGACGAGGATCATTTTGACTCGTCAAGAATTTGCATCCAACCCTTGGACGAGAATTACCCAAAGAAGGAAAGCGTCCAAGCATGGACGTCCACCTTCTTCGGGCCATTCTTGTCTGAGATGTTGGAAGTCTTTGGACGAGTACCATTTGGTCTCGTCCAAGCCCTTGTTCTTTTCTCTAGACGAGAATCACCTGAAGAAGGAAGGCGTCCATGCTTGGACGGCCACCTTCTTTGGGCCCTTCTCGTCTGAGATGATGAACGTCTTTGGACGAGTACCATTTGGACTCGTCCAAGTCGTTGTCCCTTTCTATGGACGAGGATAACCAGAAGAAGGAAAGCGTCCATGTTAGGACGGCCACCTTCTTTGGGCCATTCACGTCTGAGAGGCTTTAAGTTCTGAGCTGGACGAAGAGTTGATTTCCTGTCTTTGGACGGGAGTCATTTTAGTCCGTCCACTTTTAGCCGGCCTCCTTCTTTGCATCAACTTCGTTTGTATTCGGATATCTCTTTGGACGAGTTTATCTTTGGACTAGATTCCCTTAGGAAAAGAGGTGTCCATTATAGGACGCCTTCCTTCTTTGGATGATTTTCGTCTGAAGCCTTGTAATTTGTTTTTTAGCTTTTGCTCTTTGGACGACCATTATTGCAACTTGATCATTTCTTGTAGAAAAATGCTCCTACAAACAAACTTCCACACGGAAGTCTTCTTCGTCAAAGAAGAGGCCTACGGCGGCCGCGGACCAGCCTCCAAGAAAAAAGCCTAAGGGCTTTACAAGAAAGAGGACGGAGAAGACTACTCCGGTCGGCGGAGTTGGAGAAAAAAACAATGCCTCCCCTAAAGGCAAGGTCTTGAAAGAGGAGCCTTCTGCCGATGTCCCCGCCAAGAGGGAAAAAAGTCCCGACCCCGTCGGTCACTGGACATTCTTTATGCGGATTCTGTCGAGATCAAACCAGAGTCGGCTTTGGCTTTGGTCATTCCGGAGCCGGAGACGGCTATTGAGAACTATCCGGGTTTCAGTGGCCCGGTAGCTAAGCTGGTTTCACAGATGCCGCTAGCTGTTAGGACGGCATCCATCTCGTCTGGTGAGTCGTATTATCCGAACATAGTTAGAACAGTGCGGGTCGGCGGATGGTCCATGAGTCCGTCCAATAGACAAGCCATTGTCCTTCCAATCAAGATAACCGACTCCCCCCTCTTTCAGATAAGGGCAAAGGACCAGCTTTACCCTCAGCTACTCCCACCCTAGATTCGGACGAGGAGTCTTCTGCTGCCTTTGCCAAAATGTCCAAAGTAGAAAGAGATCGGCTTAAGCAGGAGCTCTTCAAATGTTACCCTGAATCCTATATCAAGGGATTAAAGGGAGCATCGGTCGGGCATGTGGGCTACATGTCTCAGCTTGCTGCTGAGGTATAACTTGCTGCCGCTTTTATTTTATACTTGTACAAATTTATGCTTTTTTGTAACTCGTCTAATGACTTGTTTGTTTTTCCTTGTTTCAGCTTTTTGCTCGCAGCATGCTAACTGAAGAGTGGGCAAGGGAGCTTAGAAAGGAGAACAAGCAGCTTGTCCATCTTGCTACAACGGCAGGCGACAAGGCCATCCATGACATTGAAATGGCCAACACCCTCCATCGTCAGTCGCTGGAGGCCTTGGAGAAGAGATCAGCAACCCTGGAATCCGAGAACAAGAAATATCTTGTTTCCATCAACCAGCTGTACGCGGAACAAGACCGGCTGAAAATGGTCTTAGACACCCTCTCAGCTGAGTTGAAGGGTGAAAGGGGTACTGCTTTTCTTGCCGCGGTCGAACTGAGAAGGGAGAATATCCTCTTAAGGGCGAGAAATGCCCGTCTGCAGAAGGAAGCGGCCAAGTCTTTTGAGGACGCCAAAGAAGGCTTGGCTCAAGTCGTCGAAACGTCCAAGGACTGGGCCGTCAAGGCCTTTGAGATGCTAGCTGTGCCAACTGAGGTCCCCAGCTTCATTCGTCGTCTGGAATATCAACAGAGTGTTCATCGTGCTATGGTATGTGCCAAGGAACCTCCGGAATTTTGGGACTCGGACGACGAAGCTGTGGTTGAGGAGGAGAACCCTGAAGACGACCAAGAAACTCGTGCTGAAGATGATGCCTAGTTTTAGGTTTAGTTTCCTAAGTTTCTTGGCTTGTTTGCCGTTGTAGCTTTATCTCTTCTCGTCTTAAGTTGTAAATTTTTTGCCAAGTATATATGAAAGACTTTTTGCCAATTGCTTGTCTTTTCTTCTCTTGAATTCCAATTTTGACTAAGTATAAAATGAGCCTCGTCCCGAGTTTCTTGGTCGATCCGCACTGATGTTTAAGGAAAGAGCAACGTCCTTGCCTTTAGGCGATCATAAATCTTTTCACAATGCATCCAAGTACAAGAAGAGACTCGTCCTCAACTTTTGGACGGTCTACAAAATTCAAATAGAGCAAGCTTGCCAACCCTGATCCTTGCCCTTGGACGGTCGAGAGTCTTTACTAAATGTAGCCAAGTACAAAAAGAGACTCGTCCGGGTATTTGGACGATTTGCAAAACACATATAAGAGAAAATTGCCATCCTTGTCTTTGGACGATTGTGAATCTTTCCAAAAAGTATCCATGTACTTAGTGAGATTCGTCCTGGAACTCTAGATGGTCTTCTCATTTAGATGAGTCTTGCCCCAAAGGGGAAAGCGGCCAATACATATGGTTTTGTGGACTAGCCACGTTTTAGCCGTTTTTCTCGAGTTGGTAACACCCGGCTGGCAGTATTGATTCATCACAATGGCATCTATTGCCTAGTTCGTCCTGGTATTTTTGGACGACCTTCTCTCTTTAGCTCGTCCTATAGGCTTGTCCTATTCCCCCCTTCTTGGGCTAAGCTCAACCATATATGATGGACGAGCCATAGTCCAAGAAGGAGAGCGGCCAACATTGGCCAAGCCTGCTGAAATTGCTAAGGACGAGCTTTAGATACATGGTCTAACCATGTCTTAGCCGCCTTTCTTGAGGGAGCAACACTCGTCCGGAAGTAGTGATCCCTTACTAGAGTCTTTACTACTTAGCTGTCCGTGTATTTGAAAAGTATCATTTACTAAGGGCTTATTTCTGGTCAGCTTTCTCTTAGAGACTTTGACGTTTCCCTTACTAGAGATTTTGTCAATTTGATTGCCGTTTATGTATTGTCAACCTTTAGGTTGTTATACTTTTGGCCGGTCTCTTCGAGGGAGTGATGTTCGGCATAGAAGTGAATATTTTATACGCTCTATTGTTTTTTGTATTTTTGCCCCAAGTTATTGTCACTTTTAGACTAGTAACTGATTTAATGCCCCAAAGTGAACAAACTTGGTGAAAATAAACAAAGGCGATAAGAAAGTAGGAATTGTATTATATGAATTTTGCTTGACTAAAATGCCAAGATACATGTATACAATTTTTTTTTTTTTTTAGCATGTGCCGTGGCACTTTGGACTTACTACAAACTACCAGCTAGATTCCTGACGAGGAATTGAGTTAGACGTGGTACTTCTTCAGATTATCTGAGTTTCAAGTGCACTGTATAACTCGTCCATCCAGATCTTGGAGACGAAAGGTTCCACTGCGCATCTCTTGGATAATCAGATAAGGTCCTTCCTAGTTTGGTGTTAGCTTCCCCATCTCTTTAGCTCGTCCAACCGCCTCCATCTTTCTTAGAACAAGATCCCCCACCTTGAGTGGTCGTCTAGCGACTCTCTTGTTAAACTCCCGAGCCATTCGCAGTTTGTACAATTGCATTCTTAGCAAGGCATTGCCCCCGACTTCGGCACTTGATCCAAAGCCGTGCGCAATGCAGCCCAGTTGGCATCTTCTGTGTACAACATGACTCGCATGGTGGGTTCTTCAATCTCAATGGGCAAGACGGCTTCATGCCATAAACTAACATGAAGGGTGTATCCCCTGTAGAATTTTTGGCGGTTGTTCTGATGGACCATAACACTAGCTGCAGTTCTTCAACCCATTGTCCCTTGGCATTATCCAACTTCCTTTTGATTCCATTGGATAGAATCTTGTTGAAGGACTCTACTTGCCCATTGGCTTGTGGGTGGGCGACTGCAGCGAAGTGAGCCTTGATTTCTCTTTCTGCCAACCAATCTTTCAGTTTAGGCGTTTCGAACTGTGGGCCATTAGCAAAGACGATGGACTGTGGTATGCCAAAACGAGTTATAATGTTTTTCCAAATAAAGCCCTTGACGTCGTTTGTTGTTATACCTCGCATGGCTTCAGCCACTATCCATTTAGTGAAGTAGTCCACGGCTACTATCACAAACTTCTTTTGCCCTGCGGCCACCGGAAAAGGTCCTAGGATATCCATGCCCCATTTGGCAAAAGGCAGAGGGAACAAGATGGGACTTAAATAGTTAAACGGATTCTGATGCAGGTTATCGTGCTTCTGACAACTGTCGCACTTCTTTGCATAGACGAGGGCATCTTCCTTTAATGTAGGCCAATAATACCCCGTCCTTAGAGCCTTTTCTCCCAATGCTCTTCCCCCAATGTGAGATGCACAAGCTCCTTCATGGAGTTCCTTCAGAACCTCAAGACCATCTTCCCTGGTAATGCACTTGAGGAGAGGACGATTGAATGGCTTCTTGTAAAGGTCTCATCCCATAATTCAAACCACTTGTCTCGAGCCTTCACATACTTAGCCTCCACAGGATTCAATGGCAGCCATCCTGTTTTCTTGTATTCTATTATGGGCTCCATCCAAACTGCCCCTCGGCTAAGAAACATGATTTGTTCTTGGTCAATGCTCTTTTTGAGTTTGACATCCCAAAACACTGTTCTTGGCGCATCACCTTCAGCCGAGCTGGCCAATTTTGAGAGAGCATCTGCTTGATGATTTTCTGACCTAGGTACCTGGTCGAGAACAAATCGTTTCAAAGACTGAATCTCATCTTTGATAAGACGCATATATTTGCCCATCGATGCTTCTTTACATTCAAAGTCTCCATTGACTTGACTGACGACCAAGAGAGAGTCTGATTTGGCCTCGATCTCCATAGCTCCTGCCGCCTTACACATTTTGATTCCAGCTAGAAGTGTTTCATATTCAGCTTCATTATTGGACGCTTGGAACTGGAATCTTAGCGCATATTCGAACTTGTCTCCTTCCGGAGATTGACAAATGATTCCTGCCCCACATCCATTGACGGTGGACGACCCATCAACCATGAGCGTCCAATGCTTCCTTCCTTCAGCTGGATCAGATATTGGCTCTATAGTTGGCCGAGTAAGTTCAACTATAAAATCTGCCAAGGCTTGCCCCTTAATGGCTTTCCTTGGTTCAAATTATATATCGAACATGTTAAGCTCAACAGCCCACTTTAGCATTCGTCCGGTGGCTTCCATCTTTTGCAGAACTTGCTTCAGAGGTTGGTCAGTGTAGACGAGTATACTGTGTGCCAAGATATAGGGCCTTAACTTTCTGCTGGCCATGACGATGGCCAATCCAAACTTCTCGACTGGAGTGTACCTGTTTTCCACGTCCTTGAGTACATGACTCACAAAGTATATTACAACTTGCGTGGACTCTCTTTCAGCCAGCAGAACAGCACTCACAGCATGAGTGGACACAACCAAGTATACAAACAATTTCTCCCCCTCAGCTGGACTGACCAACCTAGGCAGCTGCCGAAGGTGATCTTCAACTTGCTGAAGCGCTTGCTCAGCCTCTTCTGTCCATTCAAACTTGGCCTTCTTCTTGATAGTAGCGAAGAAGTGATGGCACTTGTCACCTGACTTGGACAAGAATCGTCCAAGGGCAGCCAAGCAACCCGTCAGTCGCTGAACTTCCTTTATCTTTGACGGGAATTTCATGTCTAAAATAGCTTGGATCTTTTCTGGGTTGGCTTCTATTCCCCTCTGATCTACTAAGAAGCCTAAGAACTTCCCGGACAAGACTCCAAATACACATTTGCTAGGGTTCAATTTTAACTTGTATTTTCTGAGAGTCTCGAAAGTCTCTCTCAAATCACCAATATGACCTTCTTCTTGCCGACTCTTAACTATCATATCATCAATATAGGCCTCCATGTTTCTTCCCAGCTGTGGCTGAAAGACGGTATTGATCAATCTTTGAAAGGTGGTCGGCGCGTTGCGTAGGCCGAATGACATTCTCAACCAGCCATACAACCCTTTTTCAGTAATGAAGGACGTTTTGTCCTGATCCTCTGACCACATGGGGATTTAATGAAAACCTGAATAGGCGTCCATGAAGCTTAGCAAAGCATGGCCGGCTGTGGAGTCTACCAGACGATCCAACTTAGGCAAAGGGAAACTGTCCTTAGGACAAGCCTTGTTGAGATCAGTATAGTCCACACACATCCTCCAAGTGCCATTAGGCTTTGGTACCATGACCATATTTGCTATCCATTCTGGATAATAGATTTCTCTGATGAACTTTGACTCCAACAACTTCCGAACTTCTTGGTCGACCGCCTGATTTCTGGCCGGTCCTAAATGCCTTTTCTTCGACGAACGGTTTTAAATTTGGATCAACATTCACTGTGGACGGCTATCTCCGGATCAATTCCGGGCATGTCTTCAACACAATAAGCGAACACGTCTCGAAATTCTTTCAAGAAGCTTATTAGAAGGCCCCTCAAATCGGGGAGAGAGGGAAGAACCAATCTTTAAGGTTCGCTCTCGGACGAGTCTCATCCAGACAGGACATCTTCCGGGAATTTCCACCGGCTCTGGACGTTCTATTGCTAGTCCCATGATGGCCATCACTTCGTCAGACGAAGGAGGTTCTTTCTTGACGGGCTCATACTTTCTTTTCTTGCTGGGGAGATGTTCAGACGTTTTCCTTGAGGGGGCGAGAGGCGTCTGAGGACTCTCAATTTCCAGCTTCAACGAGGCCACTTGGTCCTTTACACTTTCAGACGTTTTCCTTTCGCCAGCAACCTTTGTCTTATCTTTCCCAATTTCAGACGTTTTCCGTCCGCCACCGATCTTCGTCTGGTCTTCATTGCATGCTTTCCATGATGACGGCTTGAGGGTGGTTAGGTAACATTCCCTAGCCGCCTGCTGGTCTCCATACAAGGAGCCAATCTTGCCATCACCACACTCATACTTCATAAGCATCAAGTGAGTTACTATTACAGCTTTAACATGATTCAAAGTTGGTCGTCCAAGTATGACATTGCAGGCTGTCAAATCTCGGACAACCAAGAATTTGATGAACAAAGTCCGCGAGGCCTCCTTCTCTCCAACTCGGACGGGCAACGTGACTGTTCCCATGGGATGGATGACTCCTCCCCCAAACCCTATGATGGGATGATGGACTGGGACCAAGTTCTTTTCATCAAACTTCAATCTGGACAAGCAATCAGCACTAATGATGTCCGTCGAGCTTCCGGTGTCGATCAGAATTCTTCGTACTCTCAAATTTGCTATCTTCATTTCCACAACCAAAGGGTCATCATGGGGGGTCCTTATCTTGCCCCGATCTTGCTCACTAACCACCAGTTTTAGGAAGGGCTCGGCCTTTGTCTGATTAGTCAATAAGACTTGGCCGAGCTCCCTGAGGTAGTTTTTGTGCCCTCTATTGGTTGGCCCTCCAGCAGCAAATCCTCCTGAAATAACGAGGACGACATCTTCGTCAGTGCTTTCACTCTCCTTCTTCTTGCTTTGACGGTCATATCTCCTCTGAAACTTCTTTCCCCCTTGGGGTAAGTATGAATTCATCTTTCCTTTTCGAGCTAGATCCTCCAAAGCTCTCTTAAGGTGTTTACATTCATTGGTTTCATGACCGCAATCATAATAGCATTAGTAATAGTAATAATCATAATAATGATGACGATAATAATAATAATAATAATAATAATAATAATAATAATAATAATAATAATAATAATAATAATAATAATAATAATAATAATAATAATAATAAGTTTTTAAATATAAGCATAATCTGAACTGATCTGATCTGATGTAGGAGAATGTGAGAGGGATTTTTTTTTGGGGGGGGGTTGTACACGCAACCATATAATGAATGAATAGACGCAAGTATTATTAAAAAGGAATGAAAAATCTACAAGACCAAGGAGCATTAATTATCCTTTGGAAAAAAAAGAACCATTATTGATAATATAAAAGTTGATTATTTAGTGACTATATACGTACATCTATAATCTACTTATAAGATATCTTCCTTACTCTTTAATTTCATATATATATAGTGATACCTATACCCTTTCGTCAAGTGTCAAAACTCAAAGTCTTACTAATAATTTTTATGAATGATTAATTACATAAATGGAACAAGCTGCATTAGGATTTTCATCACTAAACATGGTAGTACATTTCTGCATTAAGTAGCAAAGGCTTGAGGCGCATTCTTGACATAGCCGGAGGGTGCTTTTTTGTCATAAGCTTGAGCAACATAAGGGTAGGACACCATATTGTATGGTACATATGGCCAAAACTCTGCTCTTTTCCCTGTGCTCTTCACTTTGTTTAACACCCTATTTGGCTCAACATTTCCGGTCACCGTTACTTTACTTTGCTTCCGGCTCACGTCCACGGATTTCACTCCTATAATTTGGTTCAGCATACGCGCGCCACATATTAATACATTATTTGTCAACAAAACGTGTACATAACATAGCTGCTAGTGCTATTGTTTTCAATATGATAAAAGAGAAAAGTGCTGCCAGATTAAAATTCTTACATGTCAACACGGCCAGCTACATAACTCAGACCATCTGATCTCCAGAAATCATATTTGGTAGGAGTCGGATTTATACTAACAATATGGTTTGAAAATTATATGGAAGAACCCATACAAGCTAATCTTTTTACCTTGGTATATATACAAGTATGAGAGTATAGTATACAACTCTAGGAGAAACCAGGCCTAACCCTCGGGGTTGCTTTGAGGGGCAACCCCCAGGGCCCATAAATATAAGGAGCCCAAATTTTTGGAAAAACATTAATAAAGTAAAGCATTATGTATGGGGGTATAGTGTACCAAGTAGTACTTGGTCTAGTTGAAAGGTTCATGTCTCACAATCTCAAGGTTTGAGATCAAATCTCACTAGAGACACTTTGAGGGGTTTGATTCTCTACCCTCCCCCCACTCCTAGGGGCGTGCCTGTGTATTTAGGACAGGGTTACATGCGAGAGGTTTCTATTCAATACGATACTTCTCCTTATCGATATAAAAATAAATAAAAATAATGCATGGGTATATTATAGAAAAACTAGCTATAGTCATATAAGTTAGTAAAGATGATGTTGATGTAGTAGAGTAGTGGTATCGCTTCCTACCTCATACTGTGAGTAACACCATATTTATAACATTTGGATATATAGAAATTTTTAATTAAAAAGTCAAAAAATTCATCTTTATTTTTGCAATGTTTGGGAATAATTATGGAACTGTGTATATCATACTTTCTGTTATGTTGCGGTTTACATGAGAGAATTAATGGAAGCCACCGTATAAATGGTATTTTTACGGTCTGCTTGAGCACCAACATTGGTATAGCTCTACAACATTACTCTCCGACCCATTTTTTACTTTCTCTCTCCTCAAAATACTCCCAAGATCACCCCTTCAAAAATTGCTAACAATGGTATTTACTCTCCAATGAGCTCTCCAAAAATCAAAAAGGAAAAAAAAAAGAAAAGACATAATCATCATTTATCAATGACATGTGTCATCATATTATGTCAAGAGGATGTTCTCTCAATGCTCTTGGGGGAGAGCATTTCTCCAAGTCCTCTCCAAGGAGAGCGAACAGAGAGCACCTCCAGAGCACCAATGTTGGGGTAGAGTTGGCTATACATTTTCTCTCTCATTGGAGAGCTCCTTGGAGAGCAATTTGGAGAGCACTAAGAGCACCAACATTGGTATAGCTCTCCAACATTACTCTTTAACCCATTTTTTATTTTCTCTCTCCTCAAGATACTCCCAAGAGCATCCCTTCAAAAATTGCTAACATTGGTATTGCTCTCCAATGAGCTCTCCAATTCATTTATTATGTTTAATTCCTATTTTCCAAAAATCAAAAAGCAAAAAAAAAAATTAAAAATATATAATTATCATTGACATGTGTCACATTAATATACCAAGAACATGCTCTCCCAATGCTCTTGGGGAGAGCATTGCTCCAAGTCCTCTCCATGGAGAGCGAACGAAGAGCACATCGAGAGCACCAATGTTGGACTAGAGTTGGCTCTCCATTTTCTCTCTCCTTGGAGGGCTCCTTGGAGAGCAACTTGGAGAGCACCAATGTTGATCCTCTTAATGTTGGTCCTAAAGAACAAATTATGGGAAAAATATTAAAATTTTGCTATATTGAAAATTGAAATGAGATGAGTGAACCACCTGCTTGTTCATTTGCTACTTTAATTAGTAACTAGTTTTGTATGCACGCGATGCGTGCGAAAGATTATAAAAATCTCTAAATAAAATTAATCAAAATCGATATCATGAGTTGAAAATTTTGAACATGTAGCATATACATCACAATATCAAGTAGTTTATGTCATGAGGAAAACCAACGAAATCAGTTCTTTGTGTTTTAAAAATTTTGCAATATTTGATATCTAAAATCGGTGTTGATTGGTATAGTTAGTGTTGATTGGAATAATTAGTGTTATTTGGTGTTGATAGAAATTACCGTGACTTGTGATAAAAGTGTATAATCGCATGAATGGTGTTCGGTTTCTTCTTGTTTGCATTTGATATGACAACTTCCAAATGTAAAACTGTTTATATATATATATTATCCTTCTCATCTTCAATCCATCTCTATATAACTGAAAAAAATCTTTGAAAAATTCGAATGTTATAAATGAAAATATCTTTGAAAAAAAAAGGTTATCAATGTAGATTCAATTCAACCAATATCACATTTGGGTTCACAAAAAATAGACCCACATAGAATTAAAAAATACAAACCTGACTGGAAATAAATCTTAAAAAATTAACTTGAAATGACATTAGCTTAAATTCTTAACAAATTAATATAAACATTAAATAATCAAAATTAAAACACTAACTCTGGTGAAGTAAGTGGGGTACGGTCCACATACATCTCGAGATAGTGGATTTGCATGAGTCTTGTTGATTATTGATTAATCTGCAACAACCAAGAAAATAGACGAAATTTTAATCAAAATTAATAACCAATGACCATTATGAACTTAATAATCAATAAACAAATGAGAAAGCAAAATTGACGACATATGATATGAGAGGAAAAAGGAAAACAAAAAATGGAGAAGAGAAATAGAAGATGAGAAAAAGATAAAAAATAGAAAAATGAAAAGTCAAACTAATACATAAAGGAAAAAATAATTTGAAAGATTGGAAATAAAAAACACTGTCAGTTATTTAGGGAAGTTATGAGTTACTCCACTAATTTAGGGATTTTTTTTTTTTAAAAAAAAGTATAATTGATAATTTGGATTTGAAAATTATACGGTTATATGGTTTTGTTTTGCCTTTTTTATTTTTCATTTAATAAAGTAGTTAGTTTCTTTTTTATATATATTTTTATTTTTCATTTTTGGTTTTTTTTTTCCTTTTTCAAATTTTACACGTTTGTTTTTGGATTGTTTTTTTTTGTGATATTAAGGAGTCAGTTACAGTATGTTTGATGTATTTTTTTTTCTTTTTTCTTTTTTCCTTGACTTTTCTTTTTCTTCATTTCCTTTTTTCTAGAATAGAGATTAGCTGTAATTTTCTTAATTTAGTGAGGGCAAAATAGGGGTTTTTATATTTTGGTGTCCCCCCTAGTTGCCTTATATAATAGAGATGATGCAGATGGCGCTTATTAAACAGGGTTAGCGACTTAGCGGTGATATCGTTGTCTCATTGCTTACATCGATCCATTACTGCATATACTTAATCCTTTAACAAAATGTAAACTGAACCTCTTTGCTTTCTTTCTCGATAAATAACACTTTTCAGGGACAAAGTCCAGAAGCTCTGCCAAAGAAAGATTTCCAACAATTATTTCATCAATGTGATAATCTTTTCTGTGACTATAGTGTCGGCTTTCGTTCTAAATTACCATGTAGTTTGATTTTTGTTTACCAAAATCACAATGAAAAAATATGTGAAGTTCAGCAAAAAAAAAAAAAAAAAAAAAAAATATATATATATATATATATTAGACAAGAAAAAGAAGAAGTAAGTGTTACCTTTGATATGGATGACAGAGTTTCTGACTCTTCTTTCACAATCATCACAGTCCATTTCCACCTTGATCTCAACAGTCTGTTAATAAATGGAGACAAACCTTCCTTCAATTGCAGTTCCCATCATACCATTGGTGAAGATAATTGTAGTAGAAGAGATTTAGAAATTACTTAACTCGGACTCCGCTACTCGTGCAGTACAAGGGAACGTAAAAAATTCAAGTTTCGACACTCAAATGTTGAGGATCCAACAAGCAGGGTTACATGAGGTGAAATGAAGAGACGGTGTAACATTGATTATAAACAAGAAAAATGTTAAAAGGGGAAACATTTGAGAAACTCACCTGTAATGGCTTACGTTTTTTATGCTTTGGGATGGTTGCATCAAAAAAGTCTACGACGTGGTCTAATATCCCCATTTCGTGTTGCTCTGCTGATGTTTTGCGTTCCTTGGTTTCTTCAGTACAAAAGCAGAGAAAATGAGAAAGGCGAGGAGGGAGGAAAAAGAGAAAAAGAAGAGACAGAAGGAGAAAGAGTAGGAGAGATTGATTATTTTTTTTTTTTTTTTTTTTTGATCGGGAGATTAAGTCGATCCAGGTAATTGTCCTCTGAAAGCTCTTAGCGCTGTAGGAACACCAACACATTGGCTGGTACGGCATGCATAGCATGCTTAAAGAAACACCCCAAAGATAATCTTTGGGAGTGGCCTCGGAGCCAGAGTCTTCTATCCACTTTGAGCTAACTCCTATCCTTTAGGAGAGATTGATTATACTTCCTCCTTTCTTTTCAAACGCAACAATTTCTATTTTTGGTAGTTTAAAATTAAATGCAACAATTTCATTCTTTCTATATTTGGTATGATTTTTACCCCTAAATTACCAAAATGTCCTTATTAAAAAACTTAAAACACATATTATACTACCCAAATTAAATTAAGTACAAACCTCATCAAAATTAATTTAACCCACCAGGCCACCACCCACCACCATTTCTCTCTCCTCCATCCTCCATCATTCTCTCTCTCCTCTATCCTCCATCACCATTTTTCTCTCCACGACCACCTTCATCGTCACCATTATCGCCGGCGTCCGTCTCTCTACCACCCACCACCATCATCATCACCTTCGATCTCCTCCCCCACCAGGCCAAAACCCCTGACAACTTCGTTCCAACCCAAAACCACCTTCGCTCCACCGCCGACGTCCGTCCTCTGTCCTTCGTTCCAACCGAAAACCGCCGGCGTCCGTCCTCTGTCCTTCGTTCCAACCGAAAATCGCCGGCGTCCGTCCTCTGTCCTTCGTTCCAACCGAAAACCGTCGGCGCTCCACCTTCCTTCGTTCTCTCTCCTCGAATTCTCTCTTCCCGATCTGCATCTCTCTCTATCCAATCCCTTTCTCTGGTCTTCAAGTTGTTGTGGAGGTGGAGTGGGTTTTGATGGCGTGGTCGATTCGGGATTTGGTTGGATTTAGGTGGTGTTGGCGGTGGATTTCGGTGGTTTTGGTTGGGGGGTTGTGGGGTTGACGGTGATGGGGGTTTTTTGGGACTTCGATTTGCAGTTGACGGTGGTAGGAGTGGTGGTTTTCAGTTGGGGTTTTGTTGTGGTGGTGGTTGATCTTTTTTTTTGTGGGTGGATGTAAGATTGGTGGTATGCGGTGGTTTGTACTTGTAGTTTTTAGTGTGGTTGCTGGCAGTGGCAGTGGCGGTGTGTGGGTACTGGCAGTGGCGGTGGTGGTGGTTTTTTTGTGGGTGGATGTAAGGCTGGTGGTTGGCGGTGGTGGGTGCTGGCAGTGGCGGTGTTAGTGGTGGTTGCTGACTGTTGGTGATGGTTTTTTCTTTTTGGACCCACTTTATCTCTCCACTTAAACTTAATCACGTGCCCTCCCTTTTTCTAATCACCGCTTAAGAAATTTCAACTAGGAGTCTGTGCCCTCTAAATTGTTGCGTTTAAAAAGAAACGGAGGTAGTATATGGAAACCCCAAACAATTATTAGTAACTACCTTTTTTTTGAAGGGTTATTAGTAACTACTTGGTTTCTGTTTGACTCGTTTTTGGATGTGAGCTACGATAATAACCACTACACCCCTATATGTAGGGGTGTTCAAAAAATTCTACTCGCAAATCTAATAGCCCGCATCTATAAAAACGGGTATAATTCTACATTCTTTCTCCTATTTAAAAAAACATAAAAACACTCAATTGCACACTCCTTCACTTCCTTTGCTTGGATTTTATTACTACAATAAATAAGAAGATATTTTATTTTGTTTGGATAATAATATAGGAGGAAAAGGAAGGGGAGGGCTAGAGGAGGAAGGGGAGGGGAAGGTAGGGCTCTACTTTCCCCCGCAAATCTCTTCCATTTAGGAGGGATGATGTTTATTAAGTCTAGCGAAACTACTCACCCTTAAAACCATAACGGCACCCTTTAATTTGAACCTAGTGAAACAAGTCATCCTTAAGACCATAATGGCAACCTTTGAGTTTAGTGAAGCTAATCACCCTTGTGACCATAACGGCACCATAGCAAAGCTAGTCATCCTGAAGACCATAAAGGCACTATTTGATTTTAGTGAATCTACTCACGTTTAAGACCATAACTGCACCCTTTAAACCTAGCGAAGCTAATTATCCTTAAGATCATAACGGCACCCTTTGAGTTTAACGAAGCTACTCACCCTTAAGGCTATAACGGCATCCTTTGAACCTAGCAAAGCTAGTCATCATTAAGACCATAAAGGCACCATTTGAGTTTAGCTAAGCTACTCACCCCTAAGACCATAACCACAACTTCATTGAACCTAGCGATCGTAGTCCATCCTAAGACCGTAACGGAGTAATCCTAGAGTTTAGCAAAGCTACTCGGCCACCCTAAGTCCGTAATGGCCCAATTCTTTAAGTCTAGTGAAGCTAGTCCTCCCTTAAATCCATAACAAACCAAACCCTCGAATCTAACGAGGCTAGTTTACCTGAAATCCAATTACAGCCAAATCCTTCATTTTAGCGCGCTACTAATCCTTAAGTTCATAAAGGCAACCCATTAAAGTCTGCTCAAACTAGCATTCCTTATCACCATAGAAGGTCCAGTCATTGAATCAAGTCTGCTTGCATAGTCTAGTCCATATCTGCATTTGCATATAGTACCCCATAGTCTAGTCCATATCTGCTTGCATAATCGTGAGGTTACAACTTCGGAATGCCCAACAGAGAGGAACACAAGGTCAACTGACTCCCAAACTCGTCAAACGAACCATTACCTTTTCAGACGAGTCATCTGAAACCTCTAAATCATCATACGAAATGGGAGATACGGTTGAACAGCTCAGGGCCATCATGGCTCAATTCTAATTGGTGAACTCTCGTCTTCAGGAACAAGACAAAGAGATCAAAATACTGAGGGGAAAACTGACAACTAAAGCACCACCACCTCCTTTCAAGTCTGAGATTGATTTGAGGTTCAAAAAACTCGAGCTATTGATCCAATCAATTCCTGCACTCGAGAGTCGGGTTCATTGCCATAACATCATTGATCCTAAAGTGAGGAAAAAGCTCCCTAAAAAGGTAGCATTGGGTGACCTCCCTGAATTCAAGGGGTCGAAGACCCATACGATCATTTGAGAGCCTTCTCCATTTCTATGGCTCTCAAAGGCATGAGTAAGGACCTGTTTACTTAAGTCTTTCCCTTGACCTTGGATGCACATCCATCCAAGTGCTTCAGATCATTGAACAAAGAGAAGTTGAATGACTGGGACGACATCAAAGAAGAGTTCCACAAATAATATTGCTACAATACTCAACTTCCTATTGTTCTTCGTGAGTTGGTGTTAACCAAACAAAAACCCAACCAAGACTTCGTCACCTTACTTAATAGATGGAGGGAAAAGGCCACACAAATGACTAATAAGCCATCTGAAGAGGACCAAGTTTCATTGGTCATCTGTAACTTGCAATACAAGTATGAAGATCATATTAAGTTCCAATTTATAGAGTCTTTCATGAAGCTCTACAAGGTTGGTCTACTGATTGAGGAAGAGGTGTGCAAGCTTCTAAAAATTAGGGTTACAATAACAACTCTTTTAAGAAGAGTAACGATAGCCCTTCTAGCTCCAAGAGCAATGAGGCCAATGACTTAAGCACTGAAAAGAAGGGTTATCAAAGACCCCAAAGAACCTTCACTCATTTAGGCATGTCTCTAGAAGAAGGTGTCACTATGCTTCATGCAAAGGAAGCACTCCATCCTCTTGGCCCTACTCCAAACACTGCTCCTGAGAATAGTTATAAGAAGTAGAACCCTAATTCCTACTTCAAGTACCACTCAAATAGCCCTATTTTTTTAAAAGCGATTATTAAATGCTAATTATATTTATTAAGTTAATTATGTGTCTGTTTTTCTTAGGGTAGGAATATGAATTTTATTTGTGGTGTTTTTAGTATATTTATTTAATTTAATTTTACAAAGTTATTATTATTAAATGTATTTTGGGTTCTAAGCGTTTAGAATTGCTGAGGAATGATAAACCTCTAACAGTTAGAGGGCAATTGCCCTCTAACAAGGACCAAAGTGCAAAATAAAGTGGACCCAAGGCATATTAACAAGCACAAATAGGGGTTGAATTGTAAATAACAAGTGTATAAGATACACAAACATGTGTTGATGTATAGATAACAAGTGTTTTAAACACACAAACATGGGTTTTCATAAAAATAAGGTTGCATTTTTTTTAGGAAAAAGCTGGCAAAAACGCGCAAATCGAGACAACTTTTACTTTTTGTCAGAAATCATAGTTTGACTTTTTAACAAAAGTTACACTGAAATTCAAACCAACAAGGGTTGTTTTGTAAGTAACAAGTGTCTCAAACACATAAACATGGGTTGGTTTATCAATAACAAGTGTTTTTGACATACAAACATGGGTTTATAAATTTGTACTTTGATCCCTGTTAGAGGTTTATCACTCCTCAGAATTGCTTGAGTGGTATTTGGCCCAAATAGGAAACCAAAGTGTGGTTTTTTTTTTTTTCTTGCGTTCCTTTATTTGTGTTGTCAGTTAAATAAACCAGACCCCCTCCCTTTTTGTCGGTTTATTTTGGCTGGATCTGAACCCCAACCCAAATCCCTTCCTCTCTCTATCGTCATTTCTCTCACCCACAAACCCCAACCATGTGAAACCCCTTCTCTCGCGTCTCTTCTTGCCTGCGCTGCTTCCCTGACATCCCCTACTCGCTGGAGGCTTGATCTTCTTCCCGTCGCCGCTGACTTTCCCCTCACCTGCTCGTGTTTCCTTTTCTCTCTTCGCGTGTCGCTTGCGCGTTGGTGGTGGTGCTGCTGCTCTCCTTTGTCGTCGTTGTGGTTGCTGTTGTCTTTCCTTCTCCCCTGCGTGTGCTGGTGTTGTTGTTGTTCTGCTGTCGCCAGCGCCGCGCCGCTGTTCTTTGTCTCTCCTCTGGTCCGTATCTGTTGATGTCGTCGTTGCTGTCGTCATCGTGTGCCGCCTTGTCTGCCGCCGTGTGATAGTGGTCGGTGAAAAGGTACTTACCCTCCCTATGTATTTGTGTGTGTGGTGGTGGTGGTGTTCTTGATTTGTTCTATTACTGTTGCTTTTGCTGGTGATGTATTGTTGTTGTTGTGTTGTTGTTGCTTTTGATGTTTGTTAGTGTTATTGTTGTTATTGTTGAAGTTGCCATGTCCTTCTAGTTTGAATTCTTTATCTATAAATCAGTGGAGGTACAAACATAAGTCTTCTTCTTGTTTGAGATTCCAAACCCGTATTTTGTATTACATGAATTTCGTTGTTTGATAATTATCTATGCTATTACAATTTTAATTTAGGTGTAAGTTGCATAAAGTAATCTGATTTGTAATTGAAATTCTGATTATTGTGGTGTGAAACCTTATTGCGTTTTGAGATTTGAAATATAACTTATACATGTACCATTTGATTGAGTTAGTTGTGGAATTAAGTTGAGAAATTATTGTTTTATGAGTTAGTTTTACTTTAATATAGATTCTAATTTTAAGTTACAGTTAAGCCTTGTAAAAGAGAGGGGTTATAAGTAGAAATGGGTTCTAGTATGATACTTGGTTTTGTGGAAATCTGATGATGTAGTTGGATTTTCAGAAGAAGTATTTCAAAGCGAACATAAGTGTTAGTGTGATTGTTAGACTAAATTTCTTATGAAAGACTTATTATGAGTATATATGTACTATACACTTTAAGTTGCTTAGTTTATTAATAGAGCAGTGAAAGTGATTTTATTAAGAAAGTTAGTTATATAACTTCTTTATGTGGATTTGATGAGACCAGTTGTTAATTAACGTTATTGTTGTGGAGGTAAATGTTGAAGTGATAAATTAGTGGAATTCAAGCTACGTTGGTATCAAGTTCTATTGATCTTAAAAGATTTATTATAAAAAAATTAATTTGAGACAACTCGTAAGAATCATAATTTATTGAGTTAGTTTATAGAACTTAAATCTTTTACCATACGTTAATGTTTCAAGAGTATAATCAAGTCAACTAAAGTTGCACTCTTAACTAATACTTGGAGACTCGTTAGTTTTATAAGTAACTTGTAAGTTGTAACTATAATTCAATCTTTAACAAGAATTGTTTTAGTTAAGAAAACTCGCTTTGTATGGAGTTCAATGTCATTAATGAAGTAATCTATATTTCTTTGGTTCTATTATCATGTTGACCGAGTTATTGAACTTAAACTAGTGTTCATATGGTCAAGTATAATAGTAATTCAAGTTTATTGTTCCGTTATAAGTTAAACGGATCACAACGAAGACGTATATAACGGACGTACAATATTTAGTTGTGACTATATCTTTCGACTCTTAAGAGTGAACGAATATGAGTTCCCAATTCCTTAAGCTTGATTGTTCTAGTGAAGTAAAATCATTTATATTGAGAAGATTTAGTTCATCTAGGTTTATCATTTTAATTTAAGTGGAAATGGTTGTGAGTTATTATTATTATTGTTGTTTGGTGATTTATAATGGGGTTTGACCTAGATTAGTGGTGTGTTATTAATCTTCGAAGTTTATAATTAAGAAGGTTATAATAGAGTTATGTTTATTAGTTGACAAAGAACTTTGTAATTGTCGAAGATTTTATGGGGATTGACTTATTTTATGTAATCATGAAGTTAGTTCGTTGATGATTTATAATTGGTTATGTGAGTTGGAATCACCTAATGGTATAACTTGAATCATATTTAGTTACTTTGAATCAACCTTCGTTTAATGAACCTCAAGTTATGGACTTTAAGTTAACTCTCCTTAGTTAATTCTAAGAGAGAGACCTATCATCATTGTTGTTGGTGCTTGATAACCGTTATTATCATCGTTGAGATAAATCTAGATTGATAAAAATGAAGTGTAAAAGAGTATAAACTATCTTTATACAAATGTATGTGATGTGTGGAATTGATTTAGTAACTCTCATTAGTTAATTCTAACTGAGAGACTTTTTGTCATTGCTGTATATATTTAGTGAACATGTATGATTATTTCTTAGTTTTGCTGGTTCATAAGTTTCATGATTGAAATTGGATTGCATATAAAAGTATACATGTCTCAGCTTTGAAATACTTATCTCTATTCTATATGTAAACTCCTGACCTTTTGGTGTCCACCCTTAATGACTAAATTACCCCCAACTACCAACAAATATTACAAATCCTACCAATTAATAAATTTATAAAAAAATTTACACTAACAAAAAATAGGGGTGATAGTTATGGATCCTAACAAACTGCCACTCAGTGAAGCAGTTACGTCAATGAACCAATAAAGTAACCCAAAAAAAAAACCAAAATACACGATAGTTTTGTCTCCACTCTTCTCCATCTTCTTCCTCTTCTAAACCTTCAATTACAGTGCAAATACTTTGTTCATCCCCTTCCAAGCCCCTACACAATTTAAAACTGAAAATCGACATTAGGTAAATATAAAGCATAAGTAAATTTGATTTTCCTATAAACCCTGTACAAATATAACGTCTAACTTTTTTAATTTTTTTGTGATTTTAATCTTGAAGTCAAGAGCACGCTAGAAAGCAGTTACAAGAGCAGCAATCAAAGCACTTGGAGGTTCAACCCTTATAAAATAAGGTATGTTCTTACCATGGAATTAAAACTCTCCCGTTCCGTTACAGAACGGTCGTTCTAACCGTTCTGTAACGGATTTTGGATTTGCCGTTCCGCGAAATGCCGTTACAAAACGCTATAATAAAAATCACATAATTCTCGCCGCGTTGTCCGTTCCGTAACGCGAACTCGCCGCGTTAGAACGCTTTTATCCCTGTTACATCCGTTCTTTTCAAATATTACCCAAAAATATTTTATAATTTAATTATATAGCTCATGTAACATGATATTATGATAGATTTAATTATATTATGTTGTAATAATGCTTCATAAACTAAAATAAAGCAAATAAGGTTAGAACATATTAATGTAAATTTTTTTAAAAAATTCACGCCTCGTCGGCCGCGAAACGTTCTATTTCCCCGTTACAAGCCGTTCCCGCGACAACGCGACCGCGATCGCGTTTTTTTTCTCTGGTTCTTACAACACCAAAATTTGCACACATGATAATTTAGATTCAAAATCACAATATACAATCAATATTTCTACTACATCACATGTCACACAATTTAGGTATTACTGTTCAAGACCTTAAAAGACAAGCCTTAAAAACATAATTTAAAAAAGCAACTTATGTAGTCTACTTAGAGCAAGGTGTTGAAGATGGACTCACCCAATGATTGTAAACTACATAAGAAGAAAAACTTACTACATCCCTTAAGTACTAGACTAGATAAAACAGAATAAAAAAATCAAAAGAGTTATTAAAATTGTATGTTTGAGAAGATGAGACAGAAAGAACAGCGAATATCTTACATTTTTAAGGGAAAATTAGAACAAGAGAATTGTATTTCACACAATTAAAGAACTCCCACACCAAAAACCAACCCACCTTCACACAATTATATGTTTGTGATGAAGTTTGGGGGTTTAGTTTTTGAATTTTGGTGTTGGTAATGGAGGTGACTGAATGATAATGAGTTTGTAGCCAATACGAAAAAGGTTGAAGGGTGTTTGTATTTGTAGCTAGGTTGCGCACTGATACGTGAAGTATTGAGTTGGAAGAGGGTTGTATGAGGTTGTATTTAGGTTGTACTTAGAAAGTGACGACTTTGTCTTTGATTTTCACTTAAGTTTTGCTATTGAATCCTTCGTATAATTGTATAATGTTAGTAATACTTTTTAACAGAAATACTAAAACATACTCATGTTGTAATTAATAATTAAAGGTACCTGTATTTTTTAAGGATCACCCTAGTGACTGTTCAAGTGGTCAAGTTTTTTCATATGTGATAATTAATATAGGTAAGGAATGATTAAGGGGGTTTGGTAATACATTGGAGTCTACATAAAACACAAGTGGGATATTCTTAAAAAACGGAGGAAGTATCTTTTTCTCTATAACCATATAACAGGGAGGAGGAGGACTTAGCGTTCCCCCGAAAATAAAACTCTACCATATAAAAGAGGAGCGGTTATTTCACTTCTCCTTTCCATAATCTTTGTATATATTATTTCGGGTTATTAGATGTAATTTTACAATTAATTTAATTTTCTAAATTTTTTCGCACGCATCGCATGCATATAATTAGGGGTGTTCAGAGAGGTGGGTCGGACCGGAATTTGGACCGGACCGGACCGAAATTTGGACCGGACCGGACCGTTCGGAGATTCCGGTCCGGTCCCCGGTCCGTGAAAAATGATGATTCCGGGTTTCCGGTCCGGTCCGGTCCAAACCCGGAAAATTCCGGTCCGGACACGAAACCCGGAATCATCATTTAAAAAAAAAAATCATCGCCCTTAGCCGCTCACTAACATTTTTCACTCTCCTTCTCCCATCCCTAAAGAAACCTTAAACCCTTCTTCCCTCTCACTCCTCTACTTTCTTCCCTTCATCATTGAGTTTCTCCACCGCTGGAGCGAAGGACGGTCGCCAGCAGTACACCCTTCATCTCCGGCGCCTTCGTTCCTCCGGCAACAACAAACACAATAGAATCAACATTAAAACAACAGATCAAACAGAACAAAACACATTCAACGCAAAAAATAAAAAACCTAATCAATCGATTTCTCACAATCCTTTTATCATCAACAAATTCCACAACAATAAACAAAAAAAATCTTCCAAAATCAATACCTGACTAAATTTGAGAGCATGCTGTTCGCCAGCGAGTTGGAGGTTACCGGAGACGAAAACAAGCATACCGCCGGAGCCAGAAGGCTGACAATCGACGGTTGTGATGGAGTGTTGACAACTGTCGGAAAAGGAAGGCTAGTGAGTTTAGCGAGTGATATTCCGAGTACCTTGAATTTTACGCCCTTCGAAGGTCAACATGGATGAATCCTGGTATAAGTTCGCTAATCCTGGACGATTCGCATCGAATGTTGAGTAGTAGTGCTCTACGAATGCCTTCGCTACTGCATCTGGATCCATTTTTGTGCCCTAATTTCTTCTATCTCTCTCCTCTATGGGAAAATGAAAATCACAGAGAGTGTAATTTTGTAATGAGTTTGGGAATTGTGAGTGCGGAATGTGGATGGTATTATTATTGGTATGGTAGTTCCAGTGGGTTGCAGATCTGGTGGGTTTGGATTTTTTGGATCCGGTCGCCGTTGTGGGTTCTTCGGTTCATGTATCTGGTGGGTTTGTGTTGAAGTTCGCCTTCATCATCGAGTTTCATTGTTATTATTCGAATTTTCTTAGTTTTTAGATTTTTTTGGTTTGTTAGCATCTTTTGTTCGAATTACTTGTGCGATTTTTGCTGGTTTGATGTGATCTTGTTTGGATTTTTTTTACCCAAGTTTTGTTTATTCGTTTGTTAGATCTGAGGATAAATTTGTTTGAAAATTCATTATTTTCAGATCTGCTGGATGTAAGTTTGTGTTTGTGTGCCTAATTTCTTCTCATTTTTTCCAGGAATATTTAGAAGCCCAAAAAAAAAAAAAATCGAAAATCAGGTCCAAACAGTCCGGACCGGGGACCGGACCTGATTTTTCCGGTCCCGGACTGACCGGACCGAAAATCAGGTCCGGTCCCCGGTCCAAGAAAATCCATAAATCCGGTCCACCGGTCCTGGACCGGTGAACAGCCCTACATATAATACTAGTAAAGATACTATGTCAAGTGATTATGGTTACTTGTGAAATCTTGTGGTTTGGTTAATTATCAAAGATTGTTATGAAACATCTAAACTATTGGATGAGATTCAAGAGTTTTCAGATTAAAATATGAACGATAATGGAAAGTGATTTGAAGGGGAAAGTGATCTGAGTCGACGGATAAGCTGACACGAACAGTGCCCCATGGACTATGAACCTTTGGGGCCGCACAAGGAAACCTGCCCATTACTCTTTGGGCGATAATCGGGCGATATATCGTAATGCGAAACATGCCGATTCTGATTTGATCGGTGTTGGAAAATGAACTCCCCGACTACTTGTGGTTATTGACCAAAAGTAAAGCGAACGGTTAGGTGACGATATTAGAATCCCGATAAGGAATCGTATCATGGTAAGTTGTTTCGATATTGGACTCCCGATGAGGAATCATATGAGGTAAGTAATGAATGTTTATTCAGTGTTTGAATACGAATATAGATATTGGTTTCCTGATAAGGTCGCATATTATGGTAAGTTACATTAATGTTGGATTTCCGATAAGGAACCATATCTTGTTATTGGAATCCTGGTAAGGTTTCGTATCTTGTGATCAGATTCCTGATATGGAATATTCATAGTGAATGTTATTATGCTATTGATTTCCTGATAAGGGTTTATCTAATAAAAATATAAGAAAGTGATTGGTAGTTTATATGTGAACACATGTTTAAATTTCCGCTAAGAAATTAATTAAAGAAAATAAAGTATATTATTTATATCAAAGTTGGTAAACTCAGATTCCTTATAAGGAATCGTGATATGTTGAAAGGTTAATTAAATAAAGCAATATGAAATAAGTCTGTGTTGTGATCGCTTGGGAATCGCTTTGCTGTGCTTGCTATTATGTGAACGATGTTGTATTATGAAAGGAGAAACTGAATAAAGGTATTTCATGTATGTGTCTGACGGAACTAATGTTATGCACAATTATGATAGTGTGATTGTTGTGATTATATTGACCGTGGAGTCGTTTTTCATGTAAAAGCCACCAAAGTATCTTTTAATCTTATCCACGGGTTTAGTACTCAGCTTTGCTGATGAGTTTGTATGTTGTTTTGTCATTTCTATGGC
>CANSNZ010000520.1:0-75000 GCA_947646795.1 Beta lomatogona | reverse complement strand
TATATTGCTGCGGTTTTCACTCAAAACCGCAGCAATAGGTTGATTGTCAATTTTTCTTTTTCTTTTGATGTGGTTTATTGTTGCGTATAGGTAAAACCGCAAAGAATTCAGCAATTATTCTACTAGTGTTATCTACCTTTCTATCAACCAATCAACCTATCCAATCGACCTATCAACCTATCAACCTATCTATCAACCTATCAACCTATCTACCTATCTACCTATATACCTATCTACCTATCAACCTATCTACCAATCAACCTATCTACCTATCTACCTATCCACCTACCTACCTATTATCTACCTATCTATCTTCTATCTATCTAGCACCTACCTATCTATCTACCTATCAATCTATTATCTACCTATCTACCTATCTACCTATCTATCTATCTATCTACCTATCTATCTATCCACCTATTTATCTACCTATCTATCTACCCACCTACCTATCTACCAATCTACCTACCTATCCACCTACCTATCTACATATCTACCGACCTATCTACCTACCTATCTACCTATCCACCTACCTATCTACCTACCCACCTACCTACCTACCTACCTACCTACCTACCTACCTACCTATCGACATCTATCTATCGGTCTATCTATCTATCTATCTACCTACCAATCGGTCTATCTATCTACCTATCTACCTACCTATCCTGCTATCCACCTACCTATCTACCTACCTACCTATCCACCTACCTACCTATCTACCTACCTACCTACCTACCAACCTACCTACCTATCGGCCTATCTATCTATCGGTCTATCTATCTATCTATCTATCTATCTATCTATCTATCTATCTATCTATCTATCAGCTATCTATCTATCTACCTACCTATCGCCTATCTACCTATCTGTCTATCTACCTATCTATCGCCTATCTATCTATCTATCTATCTATCTATCTATCTATCTATCTATCTATCTATCTATCTATCAGTCTATCTATCTATCTACCTACCTATCAGTCTATCTATCTATCTATCTATCTATCTATCTATCTATCTATCTATCTATCTATCTATCTATCTATCTATCTATCTATCTGTCTATCTATCTATCTATCTATCTATCTATCTATCTATCAGTCTATCTATCTATCTACCTACCTATCAGTCTATCTACCTATCTGTCTATCTACCTATCTGTCTATCTATCTATCTATCTATCTATCTGTCTAGATGTCTGTCTGTCTATCTACCTATCTGTCTATCTATCTATCTGTCTATCTATCTGTCTATTCGTCTATCTGTCTATCTATCTGTCTATCTGTCTAGATGTCTGTCTTATCTGTCTATCTCGTTTATCTCGTCTATTCGTCTATCTATCTATCTATCTATCTATCTATCTATCTATCTATCTATCTATCTATCTATCTATCTATCTATCTATCTATCTATCTATCTATCTATCTATCTATCTATCTATCTATCTATCTATCTATCTATCTATCTATCTATCTATCTATCTATCTATCTATCTATCTATCTATCTATCTATCTATCTATCTATCTATCTATCTATCTATCTATCTATCTATCTATCTATCTATCTATCTATCTATCTATCTATCTATCTATCTATCTATCTATCTATCTATCTATCTATCTATCTATCTATCTATCTATCTATCTATCTATCTATCTATCTATCTATCTATCTATCTATCTATCTATCTATCTATCTATCTATCTATCTATCTATCTATCTATCTATCTATCTATCTATCTATCTATCTATCTATCTATCTATCTATCTATCTATCTATCTATCTATCTATCTATCTATCTATCTATCTATCTATCTATCTATCTATCTATCTATCTATCTATCTATCTATCTATCTATCTATCTATCTATCTATCTATCTATCTATCTATCTATCTATCTATCTATCTATCTATCTATCTATCTATCTATCTATCTATCTATCTATCTATCTATCTATCTATCTATCTATCTATCTATCTATCTATCTATCTATCTATCTATCTATCTATCTATCTATCTATCTATCTATCTATCTATCTATCTATCTATCTATCTATCTATCTATCTATCTATCTATCTATCTATCTATCTATCTATCTATCTACCTACCTACCTATCAGTCTATCTATCTATCTATCTACCTATTTATCAGTCTACCTACCTATCAGTCTACCTACCTACCTACCTACCTACCTATCAGACTAAGAAGCGAGTGCGAGAAATTCGAGGAAAAAAAATGGAAATACTTCAAGTTATAGGTATTTAACCTTTGATTCAATAACTATTATGGTTAATTTACTAATACTTCGAGAAGTGTTTGTCATAATAATGATTGTCACATTTGGTTGTTAATTGCCATCATACAAGCGTTATGAGTGTGATTTAAAGCAACATGAATTCCGATATGTTCTATATGGATTGTTCCCTTTTAAGAGACTTAAAGAGAACAAACTTAAGTTCCGCGATTTGTTGCACTAAATGGTTACGACCAATCAAATCTGTTAATGAATTGGTAACTCATGTTCTCCTCTAGAAAACTGGAAGAAGTTGTATGATATTGTTACCTTAAGAGATTTGGGTATATGTTATAAAAGTTTTGAAACTTTGGGTTATGAGTTTTGGAGATATGAATTTGTATAATTGAGTATTAAGTAATATTACATTAAGACTCTTGATAAAATGAAAAGTATTACAAGGCCGACATTATTTTAGCCAAGGAATAAGAACCAACCATGGAACCAGGAAGAGCAACATGTGCGAACAAATTAGATACGCGAGATCGATATCATCAGTATTCTAAGGTAGGATATAAGTTTCGGGACGAAACTTCTTTAAGGGAGGTAGAGTGTAATAGCCTCACTTTTTAAGACGATATCATTAAGATAAACGAGATACGTTAACATACTAATCGAGTACTTAATCAATTGCATCTTTGAGGAATAAGAAAATTGTGAATAACCCCTATATGAAGTTTGTCCGTGAATCTAAATATTATATGTTATTATGTGATTATGAATGCAAATTATGAGTTAAGATAAGTTATTAACGAATTACGTTAATAATGTTGAGCATTATTCTGAAATTTTGAGACTTTGAGCGTATTGTGTTTGATATACTCATTAATTATGAATTAAGGGCTTAATGAGTCAAAATATCTTTATTAAGTTATAAGACATATTTTAAGGATTTAGTTTAAGTATAATGAAGGATTAGAGCTTAATTACGAGTGGGTTAAGGATTAAGTAAAACCAGAAAATTCTAGAATGTTCTTAAGCTATGAAAAGACGATTTTACCCTTATTACTAAACCGAAATTACGAGCTTGCCATTACCCATTCTCTATATATATGTGACCAATCCCCTAATTCATTTCATGAGATTCATTTCACAAAAACACAACAAAAACACATCACATTCTTTCCTCCTTCCTCACGCCATTTCTGGCGAGTTTGTGGCTACACTTTGGCGACTTGTGTCCTTTGAATTCTTGCTCCAAATCTTACATGCAATTGCTTTCCTAGGTTCTTCAAGTTGTTCTTCATCTTGGGCAATCAATAGTTTTGAGGTTTCACATCAATAGCATCAAAGAAAGTCAAGGAAGGTGAGATGTTGCTGAATTACAACACTTATGAGGTTTATAAGATTGAAATTTGATTACTTTGGGTTAATTGCTGAATTTTAAGTTATGAATATTTTAAATTAAGGTATTATGGAGTTGCTGGAGAAGATCTAAAAGTTGTTGAAAGAGATTTGATTCCTAAACACCGGAGTAAGGTACACAAGCTCCACCCCCTAAACTTTGTTTCTAGCTTTGATCATGAAATTTGTTTGTGGAATTGTTAATACTTGGATTATGTTTAAATTGATTTGCATGTGTTTTCTTATGGAAGATATTGTGTTAAAAATCTCTTGCATGTCAGGTTCCCTAAGACTCTCGGAATAACCGAGTAAGAAAGTGATTATCCATTCTCTTGAGCTATGCTGCCGTGACTTTTCCTGCCAAATATCTTCCTTTTCCACTCTGTTTTAGCCTTGGTGTCTCTTGGAAATGGTAGATCTTGAAAAGTTATTGAATTTAGACCCAAAAATCACTTCATTTGGAGTTGTACATCAAAAGTTATGTTGTCCGGAAGTTGTTGTGTGCATAACAAGTTCCCTCAAAAATTTATCAATCCTTGCTATATCTCGAATGCGTTTTGATTAAAGATCTTGTTGTGGCTAAACTTCATGATAATTCCTTGGAACATTTATTTCTTGATTATCAAATACACCTTTGCTTCATTTACCTCATTAAACACGCAACCTCAATTCATGGAGTAAAAGAACACCTAAAACTCTATTTTTGCCTAGTTGTTTTTCGGGTTAAATAACCATGTTTCTTTGGTTCATTAATTACCTTTAAATGTTGAGTACATACTGAATGTATCCACTTATTTGTTTATCTACCTAAACCTCAGCCAAGCATAAAAGTTTCGATATAAATTTACACCTAAACCCCATATTTTGATATTAACACCGAAACTATGATATTGATCATTTGAGTACTTGTGTGGTGTCGCCTTCTCATATATTTAAGAACCTCTTTGTGAAACCTATTCAGGCTGCCATATCATGTCGACCACCTCGTTAACCATTTTGATAACCATGAAGTCGTTTCCGAAACCTTGTTATAAGTCACTTCTCCAAAAGTAGTGGAACTTGACATAGCAAGCTTGTTTTACTGAAACTTATTTTGATAAGTAAAAGTTTGTTATGATGGTTGAAATAATGATCATGGATAAGTATTTAAGTAAATTATTTGAGTATAGTTATTTCAGTATAAGTGTATAAGTATTTAAGTACAAGTGTTGAGTATAAATATTTTTGTATGATTACAAGTTTTGTTTTATAAGGGGAAGTGAACAACATTTGTAGAGCAGGTTTGCTCATTATGTGTTTGGAGCGGGTATTGCTCCGTTATGTAGGGTCATGACCTATAAGTCTTGCAAGCAGAAAATAAGAAAGGTGGGGAGACGTCCCTCAAAAGTTTGGAGTTGTGGCCTGGCCCTCTCCATTCGTGTTCCTTCCCTGGAGTTATGCTATGTTTGTGATAAGTATAAGATTATTATTTGTGTTATATATATGGAGAACGATGTGTGATATCTTGAGATAATTCTTGGAAATTTCTCCAGTATATGCAAAAGTATTTCTATGGAAATTTACAGGAAAGAACCAACGTATTTCTGAACAAGCATTATCGTATTTCTGAATAAGAATAAAAGTATCTCGTAAAGTATGAGTTTACGCTTTGAGTATAAGAAACGATTGCGTAATTTCAGCCACCTTATTATTTTGGAATCGGTGGGACTTGCGTACCAGCATAAGCTGACCTGTTTTTTTTTCTATGAACCTGTCCTGGTGGGGGCAGACTCATATGTTTTGCAGGATTAGAGAATGTTCGAGTTAGCTCATGTGTGCAAATGTGAAGTCATGATCAATGTGTTTAGTCCGCATTTGCTATGAGATAATCTGTTTTATATAATGTTCCTTGGCGGAGTTAAACTTGTATTTTCGATTTGTAATCTATGTACTCAAAATAAATTGTAATAACTAATTTATTATAACTTATTTTCATAATAAGCTTAGATACTATGGGATTTCCTAATTTTCCCTAGCGGGGAAGGTGCGGAAATTCGCCCTATCGATCTCTTTAATTAGCGGCTTAACTTCGTAATTATCGGTATTAGGTCTTTAATTGAGCTGCTATTTAGAGCGGGCTATTACAGTGGGGTAGTCAAATCTAATACGCTCTCACACCGCGTAGGCGAAATAAAAACACGCCTACAATGACACAAAAATTTTCCATTAACAAATGACTAAGTAAGTTCATTTTTAGCCAAAAACTGATTGAAATAACATAACAGAACCAAACAACAACAAGGTACATCACAAAGCTTCCCTAAATTATCCTGTCATTGTAACTATTTACCCAAAAAACAGTAGCCTCAACCCTAATCTTGAGCAGCACTTGATGTTGACCCTTGGCTGAAATTGAACCAACTCCTTATGGTTGTGTTAGGAACTACGAGTAGGCCCTCTACCATGAACATGCAAATGGTTTAGCGTGAAAAACATGGTCGGTTTACAATATATGATAATATGACAATATCTACATGATGGGCATGAACATTTAAGCCTTTTAACTTACATTTGTAACTACAGAGCCATCTGGTTGTACAAGTACACCAACTCCTTGTGGTACTTGACCCCTTGCCCTACCTCTACCACCCCTACTTCCCCTTCGTCCTTTGTTGCCCCGACTAGTCTCTGAACCTCTTCCCTTACCCCCTGTTGTATTCCCTCCACCCTTGCTTCTTCTTACTCCTCTGCCCACAACTCTTTCACCTCTCCCAATTCTGGATGGTTCAATTGTTGCTTTATGATGAGTTGTTTGGGTAGGTGCAAGTGGTAGGGGAGGTGCTCCATTTGCCCTTGGTCTACCTCTTGGTTGTGGTGCTGCTGGTATAACTGTGTCTTTGTTGGGACACCTCCTCTTATTGTGTCCTTTATTGTTGCACACACTACAAGTGATCTCCAAACCATGCTTTGGTTAGCTTTCCATGCCTTTTTTGATCCTCAAATGGGTCTTTTCTTCTATTCTTTCTAGGCCTTCCAGGTCCTATTTTGATTGAAGGTGGATCCACAACAATGCTGCTGTCTGGCCAGTGCCTCTCACCAGCTAAGGGTGGGATTGAGTTTGCATAGGCTTTCATATAGGTGACCTTCTTGTAACACTCATTAATGTAATCCTCAAGTCTCTTGTAAATAAAGAATATCGTTGCACAAGCATGGCAACATGGTATCCCACTCAGGTCCCATTTTCTGCTTGTACACGTTCTTGCTTCCAATGTCACTTTCAAGCTGTCCAAGTAATGATTCACTTGGTACAAAATATCAGAGGAGGGCATTACTTCACAAAGGGCAACCTCTGCTTTTTCCTTCTCCAACTTCTGTTGAATTCTTGGCAGCATGTCATAGGTACACTTTCAAGCTCTTGTCTTTTTTTCACAAGTCTTTGCATCAAGGCTGCTCTTATATCCTCCAGCATGTACAATAGAGGCTTTGCTCTCGCATGAATTATGTACCCATTAAAGGTCTCTGCCATGTTGCTTGTGATCACATCTGCTTTCACAATAGTCTTCATGAATGCTCTACAAAATACCTAGGGATTGTAAGCTTGGATTGAAGTTGCATCAGCAGGATTAGCTTTTTCTAGGTCTGCCAAAGCATCTTTGTAAGCAGCCATACTGTAGGCCTTTGCAATTGTCCAGAACTTCAGCTTCATGTCATCCCCTCTGTAGTTCTTGTGCCAAAGAGCAAAAATGTGTCGAGCATAGTGTATGTGCTCAGCTTTGGGGAGCACAACTGCAACACTACTTAGAATGGATTTTAACATCCAACATCCATAAAGTCATGAAAATGTTAGTTCAGGGTACACATTAAAAAAATGAAGAATTAACAAGAGAATGAGCAAGTATTATATCTGATGTTCATATGATAATATGACAATGTCTGTCCCATCCCCAAGTTTCAAGCTTCTTTGCAAGTTCAGTAGGAACCACTCCCATGAACTGTTATTTTCACCCTCAACCACAACCCATGCTAGGGGATACATTTGATCATTTCATCCTCAACTGCCCCCCTGAAGGAAAGTTTTCAAAAAACAGGCATCTATGCATATTACTTTCCTACACCCTTCTTTCCACCCCCTTTGGACCCCTTCAAAACAAACATACAACCTCTGGAAAGTTAAAGGTGGAGTGTCGTCCTTCATGAAGGTCACAAGATCTAAATGTGTGTTTTGACTGGATTGTTTCAGTGCCTCTAAATACCTTCCCACCTTGCTGTAATACTCCTTCATGCTCCTATGAAGTTTCCTATGAGCATAATACTTCACCTTATAAGCAAAATCACTCTTTATGATCACCCTATAACCTCTTCTCACTGTTTCCATAATCTCCTTTGCAGGCCAATGTGGCCTAGTCTCAAAAACTCCCAACAGTTAATGAGCTAGCCAAGTGGACTTTAGTTGCTTGTTTTTGTTCATGTTTCTTGTGTAAGTGTGTTCCTAACCATTGTTTTCACAACAAATGACACTCTTTTGGAGTTCCATGATGCATATAGCTTGAAGGGACAACCTTCAATGCACCTTACACCTACCCTTTGCTGCCTTGATTTGTTACTTACAACAATAGACAAGTTCTTGCCCTGAAAAACATCAAACTTGGCCACGTGCTTGTTTGAAGTTTTTCCTTGTTCCAAACCTCGACCAACCTTCCACTTGGAACACCTGTGAAGACAGTGTCCTTGCCAACTAGAAGGCTTCTTCTTGCTCTCCTCTCGTTGTACTATCTCATCTTCTTCACTTGGCGGGAGTGTGGATTTCTTCATACGAGTCCTCAACATCGGACACAAGTTCTTCTTGTGGTAGTCACCCTGTTAAGCCCACGGACTGTGTCTTTTGTTTGAGAACTAAGCTTCCCTTCAAGAGCATTAGACTAGAGGTGTTGAGCTACTTCAAGAAGCTTATGGTTGAATCCTTTGATCCTTTCCCTTGCTGTCTTCAACTCATCATCACTGGAGTCCAAATCATCATTCAACTCATGGTCCTTCAATTGCTCCAAATCATCTTCTGGCTCAAATTCCAGGTGATCTTCCTCATCTTCATAGTCAACAAAGCATCCTCACTTTCATCTCCTACACCATCCTCCCCATCAGGTGCATATTCATAATCAAGCTCATCATCATCATCATCATCATGTGCATAATCATAGTTTATGGGACTTAGTGCTCTTGGATCCTCCCACTCATTATCATCAGGTGCTTCTGACCTGGAGAAGGTTGTTGTGTTTTTTTGGTGGTCTGGTTGTGTTTCAGATCTAGGGTTTGCAAGTTTATCAAGTGAGAAGGGAGGTGTGACTGGTGTATTGTGACTTTAGTGCTTTCTTAGGTGGAAAGGTGTTTTTTGATGTAGGACCATGTGATGCTGATTGGAAAATATCTTCAAAGTATTATGACTGGCTTAGAATAACCACACTTGGAAAGGTTGTGGTGTCATCATTTATCACAAAAGACTCCTGGGTAAGGTTTATCCTTCTAGGACTTACCCTAACAGGAACACTTACAGCCCTCTTGGGTGTCGGTTTTTAAGCCTTGTTGGTTTAGGTTGCTATTGAGCTGCTGAGTTGTGATTAACTTGTGACAAAGGCTCATCACTAAAGAAATCAAGATCCACATCACTATGAACTACATACAAGTCAATGCACCTTGCCTTGAGTATAGTTTCTCCCATTTTCCTAAACCTGAACATCATCAATTACATTCTTCAAACCAGATTCTAAGCTCCTCCCAGGTATCAAATAGTACATTGATTGTATATCCTCATAATTACCACACTTCTTGGCCAAATCTCTTAAATCCCAAAAACAAAGTTCATCAGGGTCCACCATAAATGTCCTAATCTGCCATCCTACATATGCATGACCATTTTTCAACTTGGTAAACACACTACCATGAATAAATTTCAATGTATGCAATGAAATAGCAAAAAAAAAAAAAAAAGCAATCTTATCAAACCCAACGAAAATAACAAAAAGAAAATTAGGGTAATCATGTTTATTCTTTAAGAAAAATAGCAATAAGATATAAGTTGATTGTTGGATGAATCCCTTTCATCCAATACTTAAGGTTTCAAGTTCAAGGCTTTATGTTAACAACATTGAATTTTAATATTCTGCGAGGTTAGCGTAAACTAAGATAATTGAATGAGGGATAGTGTTACGTGTCAGATGTACAATACTCTCAAGACATTTTGATAATAGTATAGATAGACTTGAAATTTACAAATTTATATTCGAAGTAATGTCACATGTCCCTCATCACCCATCCTTCTTTTTTACAACTTCCTCTATTTGTTTTTTTGGATACAACATTTGCCTTTTTGGTGGATGGATTAAAATAATCAAATGTTGCATGTAGAAAAAAAGACGTAGTATATATAAAGACTTCTTATCTTTCATAATCTATCTAAAGAAAGTAGATAATGCTAAATAATTACTCCTTCGGTTTCAAAGTATTAGGCACGGATAAATTTTGAGGTCGAACTTTGATCGTTAAGTACTCTTAATCCATATTAATAAAAATCAAAACAAAATAATAGCCAATGTAATAAGCATTACTTGAAGTGAAAGACTTTCACCATTTGAACATCGCATAATCTTTGGGTTTTGCTATTCACCGCCCTACATTTTCTTATTATCTCCCCGTATTTTATACTTTCATACACAAACTCTTTCCCTTTCTTTACTCCATGCCTCCCACCTCATTCACAACACAAACCCTCACTTGCATCCACCACTACTACCACCGCCACCAGCTCCATCACTGCCACCACCACTATTACAACCGCCATAAGTACATCCACCATCTTTTCATGCTTTACCACCCAAATCAGAAAAACCACCAACATCACCGCATCCACCACCACTATTACCACCACCCATCCATCACAACAATAAAAATCTTTAGGCGTTTTCAATTTTTTCTCCAACATATGGTTGGGCGGACATGCCAAACACCTAACCATAGGTTGTGGCATCTGACATTTTCACCCAACCATAGGTTGGAGAAAAAGTTTTAATCGACCCAACCTATGGTCAAGCGTTTAGAACTTCCGCCCGGTCGTAGGTTGGGTTACGTATGCTTTGTGGGCTTAAAAAAATATATATAATGGCAAGTGACAATGTCCGGTGAGTTTAGGTCTCTAACACTCAGGCGAGTTTGGACTTCCAACTTTTCCAACGAGGATTCTAATCTTCGGTGAGTTTGGGGTGGTGCTTTAGTGGTAATTAGAGGTGTTCAACGGGATGGGGCCCCTGTTTTTAGCCCCGACCCAACCCGTTTATAAGAGGGTTGGGCTCAAAGTGGGCCGGTGAAAAATGGGCTATGTTAAAATTAAGAGGGTTGGGTATTATATGGTTAGTATCGAAACATTAAAAGGTTGGGTAATTGGTGTTTTCCTCTCTTAATCTCTCTCCTCTCTCCCCTCTTAACTTCTTCTCTTCACTGAAACACGATAATCTAAATCCACAAAACAATTCCCCTAAAATTTCCCCCAAAATTAAACCCTAAAAAAGTTCCCCCAATTTTCCCCCAAATTATAAACCCTGAAATTCTCTCTCCTCTAATGTGCGATGATCAGAAGGTGGAGTTGAGAAAGCTTTTAAGAAGTTATCCATGGCGGATTTCTCGTCTGCAGCAGCAGAGCTCAAGAAAAGGAGGAGAGAGAACATGATGAAGATGTACGGACTACGAGTTCTTCTTCTTCTTTCCATTTTGGGTTTTATAATGGAGGAGAGAGAAAGAAGATGTTAATGTTGGGGTTTTGAATGCGATAAAGAGAAGAAGAATTTTTTCTTTTCTTTTTGGAGTAAGAATCGATATTTGACACAATTAACATTATAGTTGATAAATAAAATTTGTACATTAATTATTTTTGCAAACATTGGAGTTTCTCATAACATGAATAATTGATAACGGAAGATGGACTAGTTATTAAGGAAAGTGTGTTCGGAATTTTTATTTTTAAAAAAAATTGGGAGATGAAATTGGGGGTTGTGTAATGGGCCGGGTCTTGTGGGCTTCAGCCCACGTCGTCCCACCGATGTTTTAACCATAGCCCGGCCCGGCCCATTTCACTTTGGCCTGGCCCGCCCGAACCCGGCCCAGATGAACAACTCTAATGGTAATTGAGTGCTTTAATGGTAATGGGCGGGAAGATGAGAGAGAGTGAACATGAGAGTGCTAAAAGAGAGATGAGAGGAAAGAAAGGGAATGGGAGGGTGAATAATGGTATACAAAAATTATGGCCCTATTGTATTTAGGGCGTTAGTAAGCAAATATAGGGTGATATTTAGTCTCCACTATTCTTTTCTCCAATCAATAACCTTATAAAAAGCACCGATAACTAAGCAAAGGATGAAATATTGCAGTGCAGGCCCGGCCATAAGCCTGTGCATCATGGGCCTCGGCATAGGGCCTCGCGAAAATGAGGGGCCTCCGGTTTAGGGTTTTGATATGTACTAATTGTTATGGTAAATATTTGTAAAGCTGTATGTGTCTCAATGGTTTAGGAGTTAGTGTGTTGAAATCTTTTTAGTCAATGTGAAGTTAGGAGTTCGAATCCTCCACAGTCATTTACGGTCTTCTATTTTCCTTTTTAAGCATTGCTTTATTATCCATTATTTCTTATTAGAAGGTTAAAAAATAGAACTCAAAGTCATTATAGCATGTATCTCAGTTAGTAGTGTGAAGCTGTATGTAAGCTACTACACTCTTACAATGGTTTTTCCCATCTGTATATCTGCCCTAGTGGCTCCATTAATGAGAAATTAAAATTATCAAAAAAAAAAAAACTCAAAGTCATTATATCATGGATTATGATTTTAACTACATATTGTTATAAAATAGTTCAAGTTCATCGACTAAGGCCTCATTTAATTATAGTCGTACAGGGCCTCCATAACGATTGGGAGTTTGGGACGGCCCTGTTGCAGTGCTTAACTTGTGATCAACAGAATAATACTCAGGTGACTTTTCTCTTTCACACAACTTTTAATAAACTCAAAAAAGAACCAAGCCCAAAAAAATAAAAATTCTCCCATAAAAAGAGAGGTAGACCAATCACAAATTGTAATGCATGGCTGGATGACTGTCCACTGCAGCTTTCTTTAGATACAAATTGGCATTTTCCGGAAACTTTTGCTCTCTAATCTAAACCTACCCCACTTAAGTAATATATTGTTCCTCAAATTGAACAACTCCAAAAGTCGAACGTAAAAAATTCATATGGTCCGGTCTACACTAAATTAATGTAGGCCAATATTAGGGCTGATTAACAGATCAGATCGAGTCGTGTTTAAATTCGGGTTAATAATAAACGGGTTGAACATATCCCAACCCAAACCTAACCCGTTTATTAAACGGGTTGAAAAACTCAATCTTGACCCAACCTATTTATTAAATGGGTTACCCATATAACCCGTTTAACCCATTTACATATTTATTACTATTAAATTTTTATTAAAACTTAATGAGTTTTCAACAATAAATTCACATAAAGTATGCATGATTAGATTATTTTTTTTTTCAATATTTGTGTTCTACAATTAGTATTTTTAAAATTTTCACCAACTTTAACACAACTTTTTAGGAAATTAATATTTAATGAGTTAAACGGGTCAAAGCGAGTTAATTTCGGATTGAAAATGTCAACCTTAACCTCACCCATTTAATTAATTGGGTAAGTCGTGTCAACTCATTTACTTAAATGAGTCAAAAATCTTTACCCAAACCCGCTTATTCCTGGTTGGGTTCGAGTTAGGTAAACGGGTTGGGTCAGTTTTGTCACAGCCCTACCTAATATTACTATATGTGATTTATGGAAAAAAGGTCACTATATATAAAAAAAATAGATATAAAAGAAAAGTACATATAAATTGTAAAGGGTGACTATGTGAGAAAATATGTTACTATGTTAATTTCGTGATGGTAAACTAACGTAAGAAATGGTGATTGTATCCAAAAAAACTGTCACTATGTTAGATAATAATAAATTAGTGTAACTTATGATTTTAAAGGGTCACTATATGCTAAAAAAAAAATAGTCACTATGTTAAGTGACTTTGATCCACAATAATATTAGCGTTGACGAGGTCACAAAAGATTAGCTCAACTCAAATACTGATAGAATCATACTATACAGTTAATAATGCATAAAAAAAAATACTGTTAATAAGGAAAAATATATTTTTATGATATATTTCCCTTATTAACAATATATTATGATTCTATCCTTAAATACTCTGTCTATCTTCACTCACTTTTGTTATTCCCTCAAACTCCAATTTCAGCACATCTCTTATTCCACAAAGACCAAAATTTCAGCACATCTCTTCTTCCACAAAGACCAAACATTTTTGCTCCAAATTTCTCTCTCCAAACCATAAAATGGGTAGAACCTGCAATTGGTGCAACATAATTGTAGTTTTAGAGGTATTTTTGGGTATTCTTGGAAGTTGTAGCACAGGAGTTAACAGTCAGAGTTTATTAAGCACCCACAAATTGAAGATGTTTGTGGATGAAATTTCCTATATACCCAAAGTATATGGGTATGAAGTTGTTGATGGAAGAGCTGTTTCTACTTCATTAACAATCGGCATGTTCCAAAAGTTTTGGGTCAGTTCATAATTCCCCTGTTTTTATCGTTGTTCTTATTAAGGTGTTTTCAATTACTACCAGTTAATTTACAAGTTAATTGTTCTGCTGCTCCTTTAGCCTCCCCTGTTTCTAGAGTAAGATTGGTGTAGGAACATCACATACTTTGTCAGAACCCGTTCAACTATTCATCTTAGTAAAACATTGAAGTAACGTTCATGAATAAGAGTTTATAATTCAAAATAATATGCATTAAACAAGTATCCATAACAACGATTAACGCATGATTATATTATAAGTTAATTAAATAATATATTGTTTTATTTTAGGAAACGTTTTATGGCTGTATGGTAACAAATTAACAATATAACATTACCTTATGCATGCTCATTTCATGACCTGTCTGACGGAACTATTTGGGTAATTGTAAATTTACAGAGAACTTTTTTTTGTTTTTTGTTAAAGACTCCACATTTCATAATCCACATGTTTTAGATAATTTTTTGTTTTGCTAAAACTTAAACTAATTAAATAAAAGTTTCAATTCCATAATTTCCATTTGTCGAAATATTATTGGCTCTTCATTTCTATCGATAAAATGTAAGCATTAGATTATAATAAAACTCAACTCAAATACAAAGGAATGTCTACAAGACCGCAATCCCCCTTTAAACCCGTTTATTGTTGACTCTTTAAGATAGATTTCGGTTTGCTCACGGGCTTTTCCTTGGATTCCTCGCGAGCAAAAAATCTTATCAAAGTCAGTAAATTTGTTGGTTTTGAGTTGAGGAATTATATTCGTTATTTATGAAGGTAGCCTACACAGTGCCATGGACCGTGATGCTATTATTCTGTTTGAGGATACTCCATAATCGAGTAGAGTTTCTTGGACATATCGAATTGTACTTTATTGTCATTTCGTCTGTCAAATTAACCCGAATAGGTAATTTCAATCTTTTTTTTTTTTTCGCAGAGGCACCACTTCTTTCGTTCTTTATATGAATGAATGCTTTAGTTTCTTAGTCCAGTTCAAGATTGGTGGCAAAAAGTTCAATTGACAAACATTGGCAAACGATTTTCAATACTTCAATTTTTTTGTTTTTTTGGCTCACTTTTTCATTAGAGTTACATCACTCGTTTATTAGAGTTATGACGCGTAAAATCCATTCTCATTTCTCATGTAAATATGCATTATCATATGAACTCACTTTTATATATATATATATATATATATATATATATATATATATATATAGATTATTTGTATCTAAAATCTAATACAGTTACTATTCATGACGGATTAAGAATAAACCTGTATTGAGGGTAAAGGAAATTTGAAAACTTACGAGGAAAACATCCAATTTTAGGGGAGATATTTCTAAAAGAGCAATATTTATGTTGAGTCATAATATTTTGAAACATATTTTAATTAGATTATACGGTAAGAGATATAAATATTTGATAAAAAAAAAAAAAATCAAACATGATTTGATGATGGATTTAAAGTATATCATAAGCGTACAATCAAATAACAATAACACAAGACGGGGCCTGTGGCGAATGGGAAAAGCAGAACATAATGATAAATAACATGGAAAATACTTGTACGAGTAAAACCTACTAGTCCATGCGGGCCATGCGAAGTTAAGATTGCTAGCTTGTTACACCGGGTGTCCACATAAGATCGATGTATCATTGCTTAACTGGATTTCTGATGACTTAAGGCTTCTTGTAGAGTGTAGACTGTAGACTGTAGACTTAGGACTTGAGAGTATGTTCAGACGCTCACTCAGTCACTCTTCACAAATTTTTGAAGATGCATAAATCACTACTTCACTAGTTTCGTATTTAAATTCGCAAAGTTATGTTTTGAAATTGACCGTTTTGCTAACTTTGAAATTTTAAGAAAAAAATATGTCCTAGCACGAGAATAGTTGTCCCACTCTTCCGAACTCTTATAAGTGTCATGAAACTTCTATCATCTTTTTGTTACTTATTTAATTACATGCGTAAGATATATTTGAAAATCAATAATAAATCGTTGATATTGAATGATACCTTTAACAATATTTTATAAGAAAAATATGTATGTGACTATTAGTTCAATGCAAGAGTGAAAAAAAACTTTTGTATCACACTTATATGTATTGTGCCATTCAATCTTATTGGTTTACTTAATTAACTTTTTCAAGATATAATATAAAGTTCATTTAAATCTAATGATATGAACTAATATAGATAATAGTATAAAAAAGTGGGACAAAAAAATTTGGTCCTAGACTCTCAGCAAGAGTGTATGTGTAAATGTCAATACATTTATAAATGTTATGCCATACTTTTGAGTTTTGACCTTTTACACTGCTACTACATTGTAATTGAAATTGTTTGAAATTATGTTGCTAATCTTCAAAGGATAAATCCATGAACTACAGAAATTTCATAGAGACCTTCCACCAACTCCAGTGTTTGCTTATGGTACATCCAAGAGGATGGCAACAATACCAGGGCCAACAATTGAGGCCCTCCACGGCATAGACACCTACATAACATGGCAAAATCACCTGCCTAAGAAGCATTTCCTTCCGTGGGACCCAACAATACCAACGGCGATCCCTCGAGATCAGGAGGGGGTTCCGACGGTGGTGCACCTCCACGGTGGGATCGATGAGCCCGAAAGCGACGGTCATGGACACGCTTGGTTTACCAAAGGGTTTAAAGAAAGAGGGTCACGTTGGAGTAAGAAAACGTACCGTTATCATAATCAACAGCATGCAGGAAATATGTGGTACCATGATCATGCAATGGGGTTGACTAGGGCTAATCTTTTGGCTGGGTTGATTGGCTCTTATATTATACGTCAGCCACAAGTTGAGGACCCGCTTCGATTACCTTCTGGAGATGAATTTGATAGGATTTTGGTTGTTTGTGACAGAGACTTCCATAAAAATGGATCCATTTTTATGAATAGCACTGGTAAGTCACACCATTTATTTCATCTTATTCTATTTCTGATTCTTTTGATAAATTCTTTGCGTAATGATCTTTTTAACAAAATCTTGAATACAAATTAAATATCGCAGATTTAGCCTCTACGTACAGACTACAAATCATAAAAAAATATCAGCGTTTTATAAAGTTTTATGCTTACTATAAGTCTTTATATGCCATACATGATGTACACAAAATAACTAATTTTTTTTCTTTGAATTCCACAAGAACATTTATTTTAACTTCTTTTTGTATCAATATTCTTAAAGCTCATAATTATCTTGGATCAGTTTGCTGTATGTTTTTCAAAAATGGTTCCAATTTAAATCATGAAATGCCCAAAGTTATTTGGTATCATAATTATTCTTGCCATTATTACCAAGTGAAAATTGGCTAAATAAATTGTTGTAATTAATTTCCTTAGGGTTAAAAATAAAGCAATTATACATTTTTTGCTAGCAAATGTTAAGTGAATTTCTAACCTAATCTAGAGTTCTAAATTAGTTTGTCATATTATTGATCGCCACTAGTCATATATAAGGAGGAGAAAGTCTATTTTGCTTTGTCCTATAGCATTTGTTGGCTTCTATTGGATTTTTTGTTCAAATTTTTTGTTTTTGTTTTCCTTCGACCATTATATTTTTTTTAGGTTCTGGCATAGCGTTTGAGTAGCGGTTAGCGGTTGGGCCGACAAAGATTAAAAACGCTACTTAAGAAAATTATGAATGTTTGGTAAGGTAGTGGTTGAAGTAGCATGTAGCGATTGAAGTAGATTATGAGTAGCGGTTGTGGAACGTTACTACAAGTAACGTTTGAGATTTAGAGGTAGCGGTCTAGCAAATAAAAACTATATAATAGCATAAGGTAGAATTAATAACCAATGTTTTTTTTATTTCGTTTTCCTTTTACTGTTTATTTATTGTTTTATTTTATGGCAATTCAATGTTTATTCTAGTAATAGTAGAGATGTAATTTAAATATTTATTTTAAAGACAAGATATTTTACAAGCATTTTAGTTAAAATTGGGTTAAATATATTCTTAGATATATACATTTCTTTGAGTACCTATAAGTCATATACTCCTTTTTGTGTAACTTCTTTGAAAAAATAAATCTTGAATTTAACTATTGAACGAACATATGAAATTATTGTAGTTCGTTTCATATTAGAATAAATGTCATTTATTGTCTTTTATAATTTCAACAGTTACATTTGCCAAACACTTCTAATTAACACAATTAATTTAATCGCTTATCACTGACAGCTACTAGTAAACAGCTAGCCGCTAACCCCAACAGCTACAGCTACTACAACCGCTAACCACTACTAGAACCGCTAGTTTTACCAAACATGCCCTAAATGTGTATGGAATCAGGAGTAACATTATAAAAGCAAAAATAAAAATAAATTAAACATGGGCCAACCTTATTTACTGGTGGCCAATTTGTGTTTTGCTTTTTATTTATTTATAGATTTAGATCATACAAATGCAGCTCTCCTTTGCCTTTTGGACTTTTCTCGGTGTTTCTATGAGTGTCTACTGTGCATTAACTATCAAATACAAGGTGGTAAACCTCCTTCCACATAGGATTTGGATCACTTTAAGAAAAGTAGTACAATTAATTAGTTCATGAAGAGTTTGACTGTTTGGAAACATATTCTATCAAAATAAAAGTCTTGTTTTTGCTCACTCACATGACTGGCTCAGTTTTGTTCTCTGGATTGCTTTTCACAGTCCAATGACCACTTGAAAAAAAAAAAAAAAAAAACAGTCCATACACAATGCATATCCATTTAAAGGTTCTTTTGTTAAAATTGCTTTGATTATGTATATATTTGAGAGAATTGAAAGATAAATTTGATAATGTTATACTTATGTTGGGCCACTTATTTCATGTAAAGACCCAGCCTAATACTTTTTTGTAACATAAATATAAGATTTCAAATATATAAGTCAATATAAACGAAATTAAGTAAGGTGAATCTGATAAACAAAGTGTAATAAAAGTGGCATTTTCGGCACAAATAATTGTTGTGTGGTGTACGTCAGCTTTTTTTTTTAATATATATTAACTTTTCACTATCGGGATAATAACTTTGGCCATATTTAATTACTAATGTGTAAAGATAAATGCCATTATTGTAATTGATATTATATTTAATTTACTCTAAATTTCAAAATATTGTTTTATTATAATTTTTAATATAAACAATTAAAGATATAGATGGTCAAGTTGATCATTGACAAGCTTGCCTATTAAATATGATGCATTTATTAAACAACAAAGGAAGTATGTTAGTAATGCGGTAATCGTTACTTTTTTTTAGTAACGGTTAGCGGTAGGATGTTAGTTGTTAAAAGTTAGATGTTAAAATAGTTTTCAACAATAACTAATGTGCAAATCTAATAATTAATCAATTCATACTTTGCGTATCAATTATGTTTCACTTCTTGTTATTAGTTGATACTTGATATATTATCACTATGATCCAACTATCAATTTAAAACACTTACACATAATCATCAACCAATAACAAGTGGCGCACAAGTGATATAATAAATATGGGAGAGAATATGTAATTTAGAACTATTCAACCTCTAGAAGTTAGTTCCAGGCAGCGCTACCTCCACCTCAAACCACTATTAAAAAGATAGGATTATTACTCAAGACGGTCATACAATAATTTTTATTATACACCCGGGTATACCGGGACATGGTACACCCAACATAATAGTTTTGTTTGCTTACTGCTCATTTGAAAGCTCCAATCTGCAAAATTTGCACAATAAGGAGATTTTCAAATGGGCAAAAGAGAGCAGTGGTTATCTTTTGTATAATGTAATCATTATATAAAGTTTAGAAATGATTTGGTGAACCGTGAACAGGAAACAACCCAGACATACATCCAGAATGGCAACCTGAATATTTTGGGAATGTAATAGTAGTAAACGGGAAAGCATGGCCATATATGGTAGTATCACGTCGGAAATATCGGTTTCGAATAATCAACACCAGCAACGCTCGCTTTTTCAGATTCTACTTGAGCAATGGCCTCCCATTCATTAATATAGGATCTGATTCAGCCTATCTTGATCGCCCCACTACAAGTAAACGCACGCTCGTGGCTCCCTCTGAGATCGCTGATGTTGTTATCGACTTTTCTAAATCCAAATCCAGTATTGCTGTGCTTTCTAATGACGCAGCATACCCTTTTCCATCAGGTAATAATCATGTTTTTGTTATTAATGATGTTTTCCACTAACCTACTACATTATATTAGTCTAATCTTCTTTTATAAGTGGACATTGTTTTACTTTGCGCCTCTTGTTCTGTGGTTTTGGTAGTTCAAAACTAGGTTATTTAATATTTATTATTTGTTATATTATTTATTATTATTTATTATTTGTTATTTATTATTATTATTATCTATTATTTTTATTATTATTATCTATTATTTATTATTTATTATTATAAAATAATAAAATAATAATAATAAGTATTGATAGTATTATGTTAATATTTATTGATTATTATAATAATAAGTATTGATAATATTATGTTAATACAGTTTAGTTCAGCAAAAATAAGTTCGGTTCAGCAAAAATAAGTTCAGTTCAGCCAAAATAAAGTTCAGTTCAGCAAAAATAAGTCCAGTTCAGCCAAAATAAGTTCAGTTCAGCAAAAATAAGTAAAAATAAGTTCAGTTCAGCATAAATAAGTAAAAATAAGTTCAGTTCAGCAAAAATAAGTTCAGTTCAGCCAAAATAAAATAAGTTCAGTTCAGTTCAGCCAAAATAAGTTCAAAAGAACAGGGCCAAAATACCTATTCCTTTTTTCTTGTTTGGTTCAACCTTTACTCAATCCATTAACATTATTTGATGATAACAGATACCCCACATTTATTAGTTTCCCTTCTCCCTCAAGTAACAAAAACCATTTGTTGGTGGTAATGGTTTCCTTTCCGTTTTCACTCCAAAGATTGAACCAAACACTCGACAAAGGTAACATGTTTTCTTACCATTTAACTCATCTACTTGATTTCATTCCTGTTCAACTCCATAACTTGAACCAAACAAGCTCTTATTAGTTGTCATAGTAGATCGTAATTTTCTTGTAGCTAGTTGATAGCAGTTAATTGGCTATTAGAGGTTAGCTATTAGAATAGTTTTTAAAACAATTAATTTTCAGCAAAACTAGTTCTTGGATTTATAAAAAATAAATTGAATTATATTTTACATTAAAAGATACACCAAACGCACGCTAACACTATCTCAAAATCTTATTTGGTTAGATTTTCCGTAACGAACCTTCACCGCTTAAGCCTTATATATATATATATATATATATATATATATATATATATATATATATATATATATATATATATATATATATATAGGGTTGGTATCCGGTGAGAATGAGTCCTTATGTGAGAACATATATCAAATGTGAGAATAGATGTAGGTCAGAACATGATGTACATTGTTTTAGAACATGATGTACATCGTTTTAGAACATGATATACATTGTTTTAGAACATGATATACATTAATTTAGAACATGATATACATTTTGCATCTTGATCATGTATGGTGATAATGTGACTAAATTCCTAAAACTAGACCAAATACACAACAACATAAGCACGAAAATCAACAAAAACTCAACAAATGAAAAATAGAAGTAAAATATCAAAATAAAAAGCAAAAAATCCACGATAAAATGCAAATCCAAAACATTAGCTAGGTTTATCAATTGAAGTTGATGTTAGTGAGACACCATTGATGGCGGTGGTCGATCGACGTCGACGCGGTTGGCGGCGAGAGAACGCACAAGTGTTCGAACAATTAACCACGGACAAAATCGAAGCCAAAACAATCTGCCGGCACCGTGCAAATAACGAGAAGACAAATAGCTGATTCCGGTAATGTGTTCGGCAGAATAATAGGCAAAATCACCGGTTTTCGGTGATGATTGCGTGGCAGTTTCGAAAGTTAGAGGAGAGAGAATTTGAATCACTTATTGGAGGGAGGAGGTGGAGGAGAGAATTGCGGTGGTGGTGGTCGCCGCATGTTGCTGGTGTTGATTCCACCATTGATGATGGTGAGAGGAGAGAGAGTGAGGAGGTGAAGAGAGAGAATGGAATTGAGTTGGGATGAAAATGTCGTGTGAAGCGGGAATGAGATTGTAATTGAGAAAAATCCCCAACCCTTAGATTTAAAGCATCCAATGGTTCAGATTTGTTCTCACATAAGTTGGTGTTCTCACCTAAGTGGGGTGTTCTCACAAGAGCCTTCCCTATATATATATATATATATATATATATATATATATATATATATATATATATACACGAATAATGCTCCGGTTTGGGCTGATTTTCGACCCGACCCGACCCAAATTTTTTCTGGTTTGGGATGGGTTTTGGGCAACTTAAAAATGAGTTTTTAGTACATATTTTGGTCCAGTTCGATTTTGGCCCGAAAATGCCGTTGTTTTTGGCCCGAAAAAGCGGGATTTGAGCACCAATAATTGTCCCGGCCTGACTAACGGGCATAAATTTCTAAAACACGCCCTACGACTATCTATATAGTATTATCAATTATGTTCATGGCTGTTTAAACATTTCGGGACCCGTACTAAGTTACATATGTTAAGCCCAAAAATCAAAAATACAACGTATACAATTTCCAAACTAAAGAAATGAAGATGGTCATATCAAGAATGTAAAATGTTGTAGTTATAATTGCATAAGATCCTCAATAGGTTTACAACGAATTTGGAGTTCAGTTTGTTAATTTTATATTTTTCTACTATTTATCAAACACGGTATTTATCATGGGGGTGGAAGTCAGATTGACAACTAACTTTGCATCTTTACTATAATAACTGTTTTGAATATAAAAAAAGCTAGGCATATGGCCGGATAAATATTTGATCTGTGGATACTTGATGAAGTGGTGCCTAGTGGCATACACGCAGCAAACACAACTGACAAGAACGAATGGGTCGATAAGAAAAGGCTCAATGAAGCTTTTTGGGAAGCTAACTACTTCCTCCGTTTCATTTTACTTGCTACACTTCTCAATTCACGGACTCCTAGACAATTTTTGGAGAAGAGAGAGGTAGAGAGTAAAAAGAAAAGGGACCCATGTGAGAGGAGAGAGATAGAGAGAGTTTATTGCCCAAAAAGAAAGTGTAGCAAGTAATATGAAACTTCCCTATATGGAAAGTGTAGCAGTAATTAAACGAGAAGAACTCCCGGAAAGGCATTTGCTTAATTTCCGACAAGACATTACTTTGTGGCCATAAGTTGATAGATGTCGATGCACTTACGTAATCAGGAATTATAGAATGTGGGTCAGCTTAGAACATAAAATAATATAATTTAATTTATTAAAACAAAATCTCCGAATTGCAAACTTTAACTTGTACATATATATAGGTGAAATTAGTAACACGTTTTCAGAGTAAATATACAATTCTATATAATAAGCAGGTGAAAAAAAAATCAAGTTCAACATAGCTTGAAGAAAATATTGAAAGCTTGATAAGATACACTTAGGGCCCTAGCGTACCTCTAAGGTTCAAAGAAAATATTTGAAGGACAATTATTAGATCATGTTATTATATGAGTCCAAGTGTTGGACCGTCCGAAATAATTATATTAGGAAGATGAGGGAGGGACTGAGGGTAGTAGATATGCATATTTTGAGGTGGATGTGTGGTAATAATTTTAAGATATAAGATCCAAATTAACATAATTAAAACAAGAATGTTGGAATATTTCATATTAAGGGTAAGACTAGAGTGACTTGGTTGCAATAGTTTGGGCATTGATACATATTCATTACATTGACTAGATGATGTATCAATTAGGGTAGTGGAGTGTTGAGACAATGAAGATTAAAGAAGTTAAGGATGGCCTAAGATGATCGACTTGGACATAGGGTCTTAAGAATTATATAAGGCAATTAGTCTCACAGGAGCAGTGGAGCACATAGAACTTGACTAAAGAGAATGGAGATGGATATCAATGTGTAGGACCGTCAAAGAAAAAATCATGACTCATTCACCTATGTTAGTTAAGGTTTTGTTGTTGTTATTTGAAGTTGTTTTGTCCAAATAGCCGATGTCTTGATGGATATGGGTGTGATGTCCTAGAGAGGCAATGTAAGTCGTAGCTTGGTTGGTAGCTTGGTTGGCAACTTGGTAGTTGTATGGTAAAGAGAACGAGCTGAAATTCTGAAGAAGAGTGCGGACATCATTCATGATTTGCTGACTATGACCCTCGATAATTATATGTTTTATACCTTTCTCAATGGCAATATGAAATTATTTCATGTGATTCAAAACAAATAAAATTCATCCCCATCATGAATAACTTGTAAAATGTATTTGGTCATATTGTGATCAACCAAGGAATTTGTCACACGGTGAACAATAAAAATGTATATGTCATGAGAAAAGTGGACCCCACCAAATGGTGAAAAAATGTGTAACAAGATGTATTTGCGAAATTAAAATGGTTATCTTTCAAAAATTAAAAATCAGAAAAAAAAAAAAATTTGCCAATGGTCATGTTTTATTCAGATCTACAAAAAATATTCATCCCTCAGTCTTTTTTTTTTTTTTACTGTTTTTTTTCACAAAATACCCCTGAATTTTCATACAATGCACCATATACCAACTTTAGGAAATTCACCAAATACCCCATTTTTTACGCAAATAACATAGCATGGCTTTACTAAATTACTACTAACAGAAGTCTAACTCCATTAGTTATTAGCCTCTAATTAATCCTTAAATGCTAAATTAACCACTAATTAACCCGACCTGATTAACTCCTCTTCTCTCTTCCCCTTTACTTCTCTTTTCTTCATGTAGCATCCATGGCAGCTACCACTATTGGAAGTTTTTTCCTTTGTTCCTCTTTGACTTCAACATTTTTGCATACTCACTCTCTTTCCGCACCTAAATTAATGCCCGAATCGACACCAATAACACCATCACCACTGCCACTACCATCTCCACCTCCACCTCCACCCTCAGCCAAAAATGATAGATGCCTTACCTTTTCCTTTCTCAATCTCTCCCCACCGCCGAACCACCTACATTCAAACAACCCGATCAACAATTTTCTTAACTAAGAAAAAACCCATTAATCCTTGTACCTGAAAAATACCCACATTAAAGACGAGTTCAATGTTCATTTGGAGACATTACTATCTTCTGTTTTCTAGTTTTTTCTTTTTTCAAAAATTGAAGTTTATGGACCTATAAATCGCATTTTATGCTGATGCGATAGTTGATGGAAATGGGTCTTCTGTTCAAATTACGCAATCCTGGAATTTTAGTGGCTGAGAGAGTAATGCATAAAATACTGTTAAGGAATAAGGATAAATATATTTTGGAAGATTGTTTCCAAAAGATAGAGTTTCCAAACCTGTTAAGAAATAAGGTAAATTCTATCTTATGGAAACTCTGTCTTTTGGAAATAATCTTCCAAAATATATATATCCTTAACAAAGACCTATCAAATAATTGGAAAGAAATGGTAATAGAAAAGCTGTTGTATGGGTATAAACCAAGTATGCTAGCAAACCTACCACGATGTCCGCGAACATTATACTAGGACGCGACCAAGAATCCATCATCAGCAACGCTTAAGATTCGTTCAATAATATTGTCCGACAACAGGGTTGGACGGTCACCTAATAAGACAAAATAGGGAATCTTTCCTTATGTCGCATATCATAACCATACACGCGTAAAATGATTACGTACCCGTCGAGGAATAGTTCTTCTATAAATAGCCCAATGGTACTATTCTCGCAGTGACATTCAAAACTCTTATTCTTCTCTCTCTCTCTCTCTCTCTCTTCTTTCTCTCTCTAAATCCAAGTTGGACATTACTGACTTGAGCGTCGGAGGGGGTTTCCTCGCATCCCCCTGAGGGTAGTTTATGTTTGCTTCCTTGCAGCTATCCATAAGAGGACGTCAACTCCATTTCTTGGCGGACTATTATCAAGGTCGTCAACTGTTTCACAACCGGAACAACTTGGTTCTAGAAGGAGGAGCCTCCCATCTTTGTGAAGCAACCATGGATAACGCAAACAACTCGAGTCAAGCTCCATCTGATGTCGTACAAAGGTCTTCTCAACCCATGATTACGGACGAACAGGTGCACCACGCTTCCATTTTGGGGTGCCCGAGAGTAACACACCTCAAAGAAACTCCCCGGGAACAATGTATCTTAGGTAAACACTGGTAACATCCCATTTGATTTACCTCACTTAAGCCGCTTTTCTCTTAGCGACCTAAAAACGGTAAAGATGCTTCATACAAGTGTTAGTTGGCAACTCTCAACTACCCCTAATACTGATGTCGGCCAAACCCGCAAGCGACCACTAGTTTTAACTGGTAGGAACGCTGGCGGTACCCTAGTGCGAAAAATGCGTACCTTCACGCATGAGGGACGACAACTTGAAAAACAACTGGATGAACCAGGATACGAAGAGCAAATCTTGGATACAGATGAGATTAACAATTCTGAGGATGAAGAGGACCAAGGATATTCCCGCCGTGAGTACAAGTGCTAGTAACTATTCGACTAGTGGTAACCTGTTGATTAAGGCTATGCTTTCTCCATTTGTGCTGGAAATCTTGAATCACCCCATGCCAAGGATTAAAATGCCGTCATATAAGTATGATGCAGTTCTAACCCTGATGATCATGTCGCGGGCTATGAGGGGCACATGTATCTGTACACTCAAGTGGACACCATTTGGTGCAAGGTGTTACCATCCACCCTGATCGGGATAACTCATACTTGGTTTAAAAGTGTCAGCACAGGTTCTATTTCAAGCTTTACTCACCTCGTCCATGTTCGCACTCATTTTGTCAAGAATAACAAGCGCCGCGAGCACACAACCTGGGAATTGCTATCCATCAGCAGGACAAGAGCCGGAGTTTCCGGGATTTCATCGGCCGTTTCAATAAGGAAGTGGTCACTATTCCACACCTTTAGCAAGATGTCGCAGTCCTGGCCCTAATGTCGGGGCTGAAAGAAGGTTCTGCGTTCATGGGTTATCTGGGACGAAAGACATTCACATCCCTAGGTCCCGTGGTCGGGCAAAAGCAAATGACTTTATAAGGGTGAAGAATTCGATAAGGCCGCAAACAAACAAAGATCGTGAATATGAGAAGAAAAAAAGATGATAAGCTAAAGAAGGAGAAGGGTCGTGGATGTGATCGCGGCCGAGATGATAAGAGGCAAGAACCCAACGTGGTCAAGAAGGGGAATGACCGCGAGCGTGGAGACCGAGAAAGGAGCCGAACGAAAAGACATGTTTCATGGGTACACGCAGCCTCCCAACTTCAAGGGCTTAGATATATATGCTATGAACAAGAACATTGACAAATGGCAGCGTCCGAAGCAGATGTTCCATAAAAACCGTAACAAAAGCAAGTGGTGTGATTTCCATGGGGATCACGGGCACCTAGCTCAAGATTGTAGGGACATGAAAGATAACTTGGAAGATATGATAAGAAGGGGTTACTTTACCTAGTATAAAGCTCTAAAAATGATGGGGATCTAGTAAAACCAAGCAACCAGATTGTTCACTCACGGTTGGGTGAAATTCACGTCATCAGTGGCGGTCCTATTCATGGTGGCAGTGTCAACGGAACTAAGGCAAGTCTGAAAGAATTCAGACACCAAGTAAATTTCAATGAGAGTCTACAATGGAGAAAGCCGCTAGTAATGCCGGCCATGTCTTTCACGGTAGAAGACGCAGAGCATGTTGTCTACCCCCATGATGACCCTCTAGTGGTCACTCTGAAGTGTCGAACTGTATGATTCATAGAATTCTTGTGGATGGAGTAAGCTCGGCAAACATCCTGTTCTTGTCAACCTTTGAAAAACTAATGATTGGCCGAGAACATCTTTAGACTGTCGCTACCCCGTGATAGGGTTAACAGGAGCGTTGGTAATTCCCGAGGGAATTATAAAGCTGCCAGTCAGAGTTGGGGAGAATAAGGAAGCCAGGGATGTGATGCGGAATTTCTAGTGGTTGACATACTAAGAGCATACACATAGGGGCCAGGAACTGAAGAGCGGCGCTGGTATACACCCTCTTGACTGGCCATAACGGTCGCGATGGAATCACTATCCTCACCTAGATCAATGATAGGAGGATGAGTGGGAGCAACAGATTCCCTTAAATGATCATAAAAGTTATCTAACACCATAACCCGAACGTTCGCCAAGCTATCTAACCAAGCATGTTCTCTAAGGGCGCGAACATCATGTTCGGGAACGGCGTCCGGGAGGATTCCTAACAGCTTCTAGCAAGAATCTGGTGCCTTAACTTCCTTAGCATCTGCTTTTCTCCGCTCTGACTACCAGACAAATATTTCATTGTCAAGCTGTGTTCCTCAGGAGTAGAAGGGTCGTTAAGGAACTTACATCTATGTTCTTTCTCTCTCTAAGCCATAAGAGGTATGTCCGCTAACAGTCTAGTTTTTCCCTCCACCAAGACTAGATCCGAGGAAGATTGATTATTGTTGGCGACAAAGGGGAAGAGGGGGTCTGTCTCGGTCATGAACACATCACTTGGGGTATTTTGGCTATTAGACTGATCCGACGTGATGGAAATGAAAGAGAAAAGACTTAAGCGAAAATAAGAAAAATGGAGGAATACCTGGCACAAAGAAAGCTCGCTGGAAAAAGCAAATGACTCGTAACCGTCGCCAGAAGATGAGGAATAGCCCAAAAGTCAGTCAGGAACCGGAAAAGTACGAGCAAAAGTCTTTGAGCAAAAGTCTTTGAGCAAAAGTCTTTGAGCAAAAGATCGCAGAAAAATGCAAGCTTTCACCGTAAAATATCCGAAAAAGTAAAGTCCAAACCCTCGAGATACCCGCAGAAAAAACTCGCGAAGAAAACGCAAAATTCTCGAACCACAAGTTTCGAATGTAAAAATAAAGGCTTTCGGTAACTTTTTAGAGAATTTTGAGCAAGAGAAAATCAAGTCTCGAGCAAAGAAATCATCAGTTATGGAGTCAGTTCGCTAGAAAAACCGGAGAAAAATAAGGAAAGAAGATGAAGAACTTGAGAGAAAAAGTGATAAAACCGAAAATAAGACAGTTTATCCTATATATGCGCCGAATTAAACGGCCAAGATTAAAAACCCCTCAACTTCCCTCTCAGATCTCTGCCAAGTGTCAAAAGCACTCCGAAACCCTAATAAAGAAGTGGGCGGGATTTTCGAAAAGGCAATCATTAACTTTTCAAAATTCTCCAACTCCCCGAGCGACATGTGGCACCCAATGATTAACTCCCAAAAATGTTAAGTACGACAACATTGCTCGCGTCCAAATTAACATCATTAGCGGTCAAGACTCCAATGATGTCAGGGGCTAGTTGTATGGGTATAACCCAAGATTACTAACGGGCCTTACACGGTGTCTCGCGAACATTGTAATCGGGAAGCGATCGACCAAGAATCCATCATCGCAACGCTTAAGATCAAGCAGAAGAATATTGTCCGACAACACGGTTGGCGCCCACCTAATAAGACAAAATAGGGAAATCTTTCCTTATGTCGTGCATATCATAACCATACACGTGTAAAAGGATTATGAACCCCGTCACAGAATAGTACTTCTATAAATTGCCCAAAGGTACTATTCTCGTAAGTACATTCAAAATACTAATTCTTCTCTCTTTCCCTCTTCCTTCTCTCTCTAAATCCTAATTGGACATTACCGACTTGAAGCGTCGAGGGGGTTTCCTCACATCCCCCTCCGAGGGTAGTTTACGTTTGCTTCCTTGCAGCCTATCCATAAGAGGACGTCAAGGATTAAAGTGTGGAGCAGCAGAAATTTATCTTATATTGTCAGACTTAATCTTAGATAAATTCTGTCATGATTAGTATTCACCAATATTGGGCTCAAATTTTTATTATTCCCAAATATGTGCTGAAGGAGATTGAAAAAGTTTGTAGGGCCTTCCTATGGACTGGTGAGTATAGTAGCAGTAGAGCAGGGAACCTTGCTTGGGAAAAGGTCTGCACTCCAAAGAAAGCAGGGGGTATAGGGGTGAGACAACTCATGATCTGGAATAGGTCAACTCTTGCTAAGTATGTTTGGGCTATCTCAACTAAGCAAGAAAACCTTTGGGTGAAATGGATGAATGAAGTTTATATCAAAGATGCCGTTTGGTGGGATTATGAGCCACCTCTGGATTGTTGTTGGTACTGGAAACAAATATGTAAGATTAAAGTATGTTTGGGCTATCTCAACTAAGCAAGAAAACCTTTGGGTGAAATGGATGAATGAAGTTTATATCAAAGATGCTGTTTGGTGGGATTATGAGCCACCTCTGTTTTTTCTGGACTGGTGTATCATTTACGGTGGGCGCGCAACGAAGCTATTTGGAATCATATAGCCTGGAGACCAGAGGTTATTTTTAACAGAATGAAGGCTGTTGTTCAATTAAGAGTTAAACTTGTTATGCCTCAAAGAATTACGAATAGAGAAAAAATGTGGATAGAAAATGTGTTCAACCGATAAAAATGTGTTCAACTGATAGTTTGCTTTTCTTCTGTTGTATAGAAAAGTTTTTCTCTGCGCTTCTTTCTAGAGGGGGCCAACCTAGTTGGGCTGTTCTTGATTGAAGTTAGCTTAGATTGTATATTGGTTTATGTTTTGGTTTTTTATACTACTTCTTACTTAGCAAAAAAAAAAAAAAAAAAAAAAAAGGACGTCAAACTCCCTTTCTTGGCGGACTATTATCAAGGCCGTCAACAGTTTCACAACCGCAACAACTGCATTTGGGACTGATTGTTCATTTTTTCTGGCTCTCTTCATATTATGGCGATGGTCTTATCTTTAAAGTGGTCCCAAATGGGTTTTCATTAGTGAATGATACAGACTCTTGGATGTAGCACTGGAGGAGAATCTGAACTATAGGATAAAAAATTTAGACAACTGATCGAAGTTCATTGTGGATGAAGTAAGGCAGGATGAGTAATTCAAAAAAATTATAGAGAATTGAGGAGAGAATTAAAGTAGCTGCCATGGAAGCTCCACGAAGTAGCGTAGTGGTAGTTTCTATGAAAGCTCCGTGAAGAAAAGAAAAGGAAAAGGGAAGAGAGAAAATGAGTTAATAAGTGGCTTAATTAGTGGTTAGTTAGGAGCTAATGGCTAATAGAGTTAGTCGTAAGAGCATGCAATGTTATTCCCGTAAAAGTCGGGTGTATTTAGTGAATTTTCAAAAGTGAAAGGGTGTATGGTGAATTTCACGAAAACTCGAGGATATTTGGTGAAAAACTGCTTTTTTTATTAATTTATCCCTTTGCTTCTTCAAAGTCAAAATTCATTAAATTAAAACTTATTTTAACACTAATATATAACACTAACAAAATATGATCATGGGATCTTGTTAGATTTGATCTAAGTATATAGATCCGAATTATCAAGTTTATAAATTATTTTATTATATATTATAATTGAAGATATTAATAGTTGAAGGGACATCTTAAAATCCATGAAAAAGCAAATGGGTAAATTAATTTTACGATTATTTAAATTTGATTTATTTATATATCTACATGTTTAGAAAGCTCACATTACCTAAGCTGCTTTTTTCTTTGAGTTGTTTCTGTAACGGTGTTTGACTGTTTTCTGCTATGCGATCATCTGCTGAAAACAAGATTTATGCTAATTGCTATATCTCTTTTAACGTTCCTCTATGTAGGGGACCCTGTCAATGATGCAAACAGCAAGGTGATGAAATTCATTATCAAAGAGCAACGTGTGCAAGATTCAAGTTACATTCCAAAACGGCTAATCAAATATTCATCACCTAAGTTATCCACTGCTTCACGGATACGCTACATTGCCATGTACGAGTACACTAGTCCTTCCGACGAACCCACCCATCTCTTCATCAACGGCCTATCTTTCGACGCCCCGGTAACGGAGCACCCTAAGGTCGGGTCCAGTGAGATATGGTATGTCATCAATCTGACGGAGGATAATCACCCGCTTCACGTCCATCTAGGGCTGTTTGTGGTGCGAGAGCAAATAAAGCTGTTGGATTTCGACAAGTTTAAGGATTGTATGGTTGACATGAACGATGCAGTGAAGTGTAACGTACACAAGCACGCACGTGGGAAAAAGAAACCTGTTCCGAAGCATGAAAGAGGATGGAAAAATGTGTTTAAAATGATGCCAGGTTATGCGACTAAGATATTTGTGAAATTCTCCTACATTCATACCAACAATTCCTACCCTTTTGATGCTACTAAGGAGCCTGGTTATGTCTATCATTGCCATGTATGTATTCTCATCCCTTCTCTTGTTAATTTTTCGCGAAATTATATTTTGATAACGCATTACAACATTAAAATCAAGAATTGCTATGGATCAGCATTATGATCATTTGATTAGAAATTACCAATGCAACAATATACTTGGAAAAACAATATCCATGCAACAATATACTTGGAAAAACAATACCCATGCAACCAGGTGGCGGATCCAAAGAATTGAGCCACGTGGGTTGAAGTTGTTCGAACATAAATTCTAAATTACATTTTACTATTAAGAGTTGCATATTTTAGAGAAAAGGAAAACTTTCAACAATTGTACTTAACTGAGCTTCCATTCTTGATTACATTAAAAAAAACTATATATATATATATATATATATATATATATATATATATATATATATATATATATATGATATGAAACATAAAAAAAATAATATTAACAACTAGCACAAATATGAAATCTTAAATGACTAATTGACAACTAATCAACACAATAACACTAATAAGCTCTTTACATTTTGGGTGATATTAAGCTCATCAAGAATTTTGTTTAGAAGCGATGTATCAAATTCTTCCATGTATAAATTAATATATGCACATTAATTTTATGAAATGCACATATAAAGATTATAAGAACATATAACATTGATCCTTCACATTTTAACACATATCTCATTGCATATAAATATATGAGCAAGTGATCAACATAGTGAATTCTTGACTAATTTTACTAAATGCATTATTAATTTATTGCTTAAGCAAGAGAAATGGGAAGAGAATGAAAAATAAATCAGATTCATTGCCTTCTCTTATTTTAGTACTTGGTGGGAGGGAGAAATTTATAAATAAAAAGAAGAGCTAAAAAATAAAGGGAGGACAAAGAAAAAAGAAAAGAAGATAGAGAAACAAATCATAAGATAAAGGAAGGGATAAAAAATAGAAAAAGAAGACAGAAACAAAACTTAAGATAAAGGAAGGAAAAAATAAATAAAAGGAAGACAGAAACAAAACATAGATAAAGGAAGGAAAAAAAAGGAAAAAAAAAGACAATGGAATAAAACTTCCTCTAGTGAATCGAACCAGCGACCCCGAGAAAACATGTACCCAACAGATCAAAGTTTACCGCTGAGCCACATTGGCATATTATGAGATATCACGCGTGTTTTCGTTATATAGGTTTTATCTATTTTCCTTTATTTCTCGATTTCTTCCAGTTTTTTTCTCGGATCCGTGTGGGTTCAATTGAACCCAGTGAACCTACGCTGGATCCGCCAATGCATGCAATAATATTGCGAGGAAGTGCAATTCCCAGACTCTATTGGGTATTCTACTAGTCGAGTCTAACTTAAGTGGACTCTAGTAGGTTTTAAGCTACAGCGTGAGATATTATAATCTCATTTACACTCTGAATTGATGTTTAATGATTAAGGGCTTTATTGATACAAATTAGAATATTATAGAACCTATTTTCTTGCTTCACTACAAGCAATCAGATTTTTATTGAGTGCCAAAACCTGATCGAAATAATAGTTTCTTAAATACAAAGACAAATTAATAAAAGGAAATTTATATGACTTGAGTCTCGACATACTTGAATATATCACATCATTCAAGATCCCAAAGTTCTAACTTTCTCGTGTAGAAAGTGACAAAACATGATGATTTAGTCAAAATTCATTTTTTTGGGTAAGAAAAAGGCCCATTATAGTAAGGGGGAAAAAAAGAGAAAATCCTTCCTAGAATGAGTTTGGTGAGATTTGACCCTTAGTTTCCCGCCTAGGAGTTGAAGAGCTAGTGAACTACTCTAACCTCATTTCTTAGACGAAGTCCAACATGGAGTTGTGTATAGTATATCTATTTTTTTTTTTTTTGACAAAGGGGGAACAAGCAAAACATAAGAAAAGCAAAACAAATCAAGAAGTAACTCGTGAGCAAGTTTGAGCACATCTCTTAACCAAATTGTGTATACTAACGTCAATAGAATCTTATTTTGAAATTTTATCTCAAAACTGTTGGAAATAAGAAAGTAGAGGAAAGAAATTAACGTTAAAATTTAATGAAAGGTACTGCATATCTCATTCACTTAAATCAACAAATTGGGTGCCTTTTATATAGGCGTGAAACAAACAGAAAATTGCAAAACAATAGGAAAACATTAGTAAAACGTGGAGTTATGGCTGACTTAGTGTCCCACAATTTTCTCAACTAACCTAGTGATAAACAGACCTATTTGACTAATCTGACCAAGTAATTAACAATTATAATTAAGGAAAAATTGAGGCTATGGGGCTCAACTATTGGCCAACATTTTTTATAGGTCCCAAGTATTGATTATTCAGTGTATGTCTCAACTAAAATGGGTCATGTTTTTCGTTGGGCTTTGATGACCTTTAACTGGTTGAACAAGTTAAAACTTTTTTTTTGCGGGGCCCACTCCCTTCTTCCACCCTTGAAGAACCTTTCATCCTCTTCTCCTCCATAGCTAGATTGCTTCCTCTTCCTCCCCAAAAATTCTCGTTTTACAAGCCATTGAAAACAGGGGGGATTTTTTAATTTTGCCATTTAATCTGACAGGATATTGATTTTGCCAGTCAACTAATTGTGTCTTTCTCTTCACTCTCCATTCTCATCATGAAGAAGAATAAACTTTCAGCGCGAAATGCGATTAACCACCAACCAAACACGTGCTCATAGTTCAATGAAAAATCTCCCCCCCTCTCTCCTACGTTTTTGTGAGCCTCTCCCCTGCCATTTTCTCTCCTCTCGCCATGGCTACGGTAAATCATTAACCCATAAAGCAACTGACAGTTGCTACTTCACAAAGTTTAATAACCCAATTTGACAGTATAATCAAAACTTTGCTCTTGAACTGTAATATATATTAGGTAGAAGATGAAGTTAATAGTTAGGATGGTAATATATATTAGGTACAAATAGTCATTGCTGAAATCCAAATCCAAGGCGACCATTGCCTCGTCGACGACGTCGTTTTTTTCCATAATGTTGATGTCGCTTTCTATTTCTCGCAAGTCGCAACTGAAGATGATGGGTTTCTTTAAGTTCAGAGTAATGAAGAAGAAATTGGTAGCTAGTGGGAAGAAGATGAAAAAATTACTCTTTCAGAGATCTATAGAGAATTAAAATTATAATAATTGAAGAACAAAGTACCCGAGAAAATCCTTTGAAAATTGATGAGGGTGAAGCAAAAGAGGAAGAACAGAAACTGGATTCTCTAAGATCACAAAAGTCTGATCTCCAATTTATTTTGAATTCTTAATCTACTTAGATAAAATTCTCGGACTTCAAATTCCTCATTTCAATCTTCATCTTCTAACAATTGAACGCCATGGATTTTCGAAGGACAGAAAATGGAGAGGGAGAAGAAGAAATAACGCAGAGGGAGAAATAAGGGATTGGGGTGAGTTTTTAAGTCATGTGTGCACTTAAAGTGTCACGTGACCTCATTAACCCGAAGTAGCGGGTTAAGTAACTCGCTAGGTCCACACAAAGTTGGGTCATGCAATACTTGGGTCTGCCACTGGATTATTGATAGTTGGGACCTATTAAAGAAAACTGCTCATACTTGAGCCCCATAGCGTCAATTTTTCTTATAATTAAATGACTAAATTAAGGAAACTAAATAACTTATACTTTAAAGCACTAACTTTGACGCACCCCCTTGCTTCAAAGTTTGAAAAAAATGAATGAAGCACCTATCTTCATCTATGATGCATTTTTCATTTTATTCAAATTTTGTTGATGTACGTTGTCACCAACCTTTTAATCTTTGCATCACTTCTCTCCCTAAGCGAACATTATCACCCATCGCTGTAGAACGAATTTTCTTCGACGACCACTTGTGCCATATATTATTCCTTACCATTTTGGAACTTGCAATTCCTTGCCATATGCTCAAATTTTTGACATTTGAATCATTTTGGTTTTCCTTTGTGCCAATAATCTCTTTCCTCATGACCAACCATTTAACAGTGGTTGCAAGGGGGGGGAGGGGGATTTCAATTCCCTTTAAGGTACGAAGACTTAACTAAAGGCTCCTTCAATTTTTTTCTCCAGCTTCTTCCTCCTTTATTGATCTCCTTTATTCTACACCATTAAGAGCATTGACAAACTTTGCTAAGGTTTTTGGAATCTTCAAGTGAGAAAATGTTGGACTCATATTTGTCGGGAACACTCACTAAAACTTTGTCAACCACTCTCTCATTGGAAAAATGTTTCACCAAGCAATATAATTTAATTAACAGTATTCATAAGTTTAGTCGCATAGTCTTTAATGGTTTCGCTCTTCTTCATCCTTCGCATCTCAATTTCTCATTTGAGGTTCAAAACTTGCATCAACTTTGTTTTAGAATTGCTCTAAAACTTTTCCTTTAGCATGTACCATGCCTTTTTTGGTGACTCACAAGTCATCATACTAGGAAGTAAGAAAGCAGAGGAAAGAATTAAACATTGAAATTTAATGAAAGTTGCTGCATTTCTCATTCACTTTAATCAATAAATTATGTTGCCTTTAATATAGGCTTAAAACTAACGAGATAATAGGAAAACACTATACCTAAAACGTGGAATTATAGGCGACTTAGTGTCGTACAATTTTCTCCACTAACCTAGTGAACTCTCTTTAAATAAAACAAACCTATTTGACTATCTTTGAGCACTCCTTGAGATTTGCACGGGAAAACAACACATTGTCATCTGCAAAAAATAGATGAAAAATAATATGGCTTCGTAGCAAACCCGAGCGCCATGAATGTCACTATTCACCGAAGCTCGAGAAAGAAGGGAAGAGAAACTCTCTGCATAAATAAGGAAGACATAAGGAGATATAGGATCTCCTTGCCAAATCCCCCAAGAAGGGGTGACAACACCTTTCGACCAACCATTTAGCATGAAAGTAAAAGATGTACTTGATGTACACCTCATTATTCAACTCACCCATCCTCCACTAAAGCCCATCTTACTCATCAAGCTTTCTAAGAACCCCCACTCGACCCGATTATACGCCTTAGCCATATCAAGTTTAAGAGCTATGGTTCCCTTTCGTTGGCCATTTAAGTGATTCATGGAATGAAAGATCTCAAAAGCCACCATAATGTTGTCTATGACCGACCTTCCTGGAACGTAGGCACTTTAAGTAACACTATTCAATCCCGGGAGCACTATCTTCAACCTGTTTGCTATCATTTTTAACATTATCTTATACAGAACGTTGCACAAACTAACCGGGAGATAGTGATAAACTATTTGAGGATCACTAACTTTCAGATAAGTGCAACATTGGTATGATTGAGCTCCTCAAACTCCACAAGCCCACACCACCACTTCTGCACAAAACCAATTATCTCAGGCCCCACAATGTGCCAGAACTTCAGATAAAATAACACATGCAATCCATCTGGCCCCGAGGCCTTGGTCGGATGCATCTGAAATAACGCAACCTAATATCTTCACTAGAAGGCTCACGATCAAAACGTACATTCATCTCTTCCTGTAATTTTCGTCTCAACATCATCAATGGCAAGGCCAAAATCAGTGGCGCACGAGGAAGAAAATAACTCATGTAAAAGTTCTCTACAATCTCTATCAGCTCCGCCTCCTCGGAATTCCATTCCCCCCGCCCATTAAACAACCCTACAATGCAATTTCCATTATTCTTTGAGTAGCTTTGTAATGAAAAAAAGTCGTATTATGACCCCCATCCTTCAGCTCATTTGCACGAGATCTTATATACTAGTAAAACTCCTCTATTCGCCTAAGGTCTTCCAGCTCCACCCAAATCTTCTCACATTTTTCAATATAATTTGTAGATGCAAGAAGTTTTTGAATGTTTCTTAAATCAATTTTCAAACACTTTTATGCGCTTTTTCATCATACCAAATTTTTCAGAAGCCCACTTCGACAGTTTATTTAACTTGCACATGATTCACTAGTAGAACAATGTTGCTGCAGTTTTAAAACCGCAACAATAGGTCAACTTATTGTTGCGCCTTGAATTAAGACGGTTGAAAAATCGCAGCAATGCGCCCCTAAAAAGCCGCATCAATATACAATTATTCTACTAGTGACTCCAGCTTCAAACCTGGAGAAAAACCAACTGGATCATCCCACCTTGGCCATATACTATTTTCACACTCCTCATTGGAAGCCAACCAAAGTTCAAATCTGAACATTTCCCCCCTTGCCACTGTCAAGAATTACAGTATTGGAAGACAACAAAATTGGGGCATGGTCGGACTGATAGCATATGTGAAGATTTCGCACCAAGTCTCCGTGGCTAGAAACCTATCGAGCCCTTCTCGAACAAGAGTATTCTACGATTTTCCCCATTGCCAAGTAAAACATGACCTTGTGAATCCCAAATCCCGAAGCAAGAAGTGTCAATAGTGTCTCTAAACTCCTTCATTTGTCTCTCACCACGTAACACTCCTCCCTCTTTTCATGATTTCTTATAATCTCGTTTGTTAACTCGAAAGGAACACTACAAGAATTGGGGGGGGGATTTGTAGTCTGGAATTTATTGCCCAAATAATGCGGAATTTAAAACATAAGCAATAGGGAATTGAAAGTCCAATAGAGATTTTTACATGGAAACGTCTTGTCTCAATACAAGAAGAAAAGCCACGACCTCCTCGGGATTTAAAGTCTTCACCGTAATAGGAAACCTCGTCTGTTACAACCTATTACATACCCAAGTTTCACTCGAACTCCAACTCTCTCACAAGTTCCACTCGGAACTCCAACTCTCTCACAAGTTCCACTCGATACTCTAGACTTAACTCTAAGTATCTCAAGAGTTCCCATAACTCTTTACGAAAGGTTTACTCAAACCCTTACTTCACCCCCGAATAGAGTTCACCATAAGTTTACGTATACATAACAAGAACTTACTCAAGTTCCTAACTCGAATTTGATACAAGAATTTACTCAAACTCTTAACCAAGTCCCCATTACAAGAGTTCACTGAAACCCTTTAACCCCAAACTCAAATACGGACATTTGATAATTTAGTTTGACTCTAGTATATAGAAACGAAAAAGCGTAAAGGAACATGGCACTCGTAGGAACTTGGAACTCATAGGAACTGACTCAAAACGAGGAATAAAAAAAATATAATTCTTTTATAACATTATTCCTTAAGCCAGACCTTGTGGAATGACACAAGTCAGATACTATAGAATGGCGCCAGTCTAACAATTTCGAATCTAATTGAACTTGTATATTTATAGCAATCATTTAGAATGAACGTGGGATTAATCACGAGTTAGTGGTTTAAAGCATTAACCCATGTTGTTCCTTAGCTTGAGGAACAAGCTCCATGATCTCCCACTAACACCACGTTCATTTTGAACGTGTGTAACAACCGATAATGGAGTCCTAAAATCTAGCGATTACTTGTGCAACATTATTTTAAATAAAATTATCAATTAAACTAATTTTTAAAAATACTCTAACTACCTTGTATTTTATTTAAAAATATTTATTAACTAATTAACCACTAACTTTTTAAAACATGTCACGTTATATTTAGTTATTACATCAAATTCACTTTTCATTGTTCCTATCTTTCGTTGTTCCCAAAATTGACCAGTTCCTTTGCTTAGGAACACACTCAAATGTTGGAAACTACCAAAGAAAGATTTGTTAAACTAACCAAATGAACCTGCTGCATGGTTAACGTGATATTTGACTCAATCTAATTAATTTGAGACTTCTAACAACTTTAGAATATTATTCCTAAACTAGTTCTAAAAGATACATTGTTCTTAATTTAAATAATATCTTTTAGATATATATTCCTTATTTATCTCAACCGCTTGCCCACTTATCTTTTTGACTTTAAGTTCCACGAGTTCCTTTTGACCTTAGCTTGTTCCATTACCTTTCACGTTTGCACATACTTACATGAATCTTAGAAACAAGCTCATATTTTCTGCCTTCATACTCCATGCTACTCCAAATCAAGAACTGCATGCTGATAGCTCCACCTCAGGAACCTCGATGTGCTAGTTCCTTTAAGGAACTTCGCACTCATAGTTCCTACTTAGGAAGTTCTTATTTCAACTCTGAAACTTCATATTGCTGCTCCCACTCAGGAACTGCTTCGGAACTTCATATTCAATGGTCCTCTTAGGATATATCTAGGAACCGCTCTGTTTGTGTTCCTTCTAGGAACTTTGATGCTTCTTGCTTCTGTATCATTTTTCTTGAGCTCCTCGTGTTTGGTTCCAGCTTAGGAACTTACATAAAGTCTAGCAACATATTTGTAGAATCTCTCTTTGGATTTCGTCCTCAAGAACTTTACTTATTAGAATTCCTTCATGATGTGATATATTTAATCTTCCATGACTTGTTCTATGTTAATGTAGTGTGCACATATGAAACACACATGTTAGTTAGATAATCATCATTTGTTTACAATCATCAAAACACTACATGACTCAACATCGTTAAAATCACCAAAAAAGACAAGAGGGAGAAATATACATTCACAATTTTCCTTCATTCTATCCCAAGTTCAAAACTTTTGAGCACTATAAGCCCACCCATATATTCCTACTACACCCCATAGAGGTTGATCACCATTTTTCAAATTTTCCACGAAAAAAATGATGTTGCGAATAAGAGACCATTTGTACCTTGATATCATGCCACCATAACCCAATCCCACCAGCTCTATCAACTTTTCTCAAACTCACACCACCCTCACATCTCTATCACGAGATTCTATCATAGTATCCACAATAAAGATTATATTTGGTATGTATCTCCAGCACCGCTAACGTAGTTTGGCGGCTGTGAAGACGTTGCCAATCCCTTGACAGTTCCAGCTAAATATTTTTATGGTTGTTCGTGGGTTGGTTCATGCCAGCCTCCGCTACTTGAAAAGAGTTTGCACCTCCATTATCCTCCACTTCAAACCTTTCTTTTTTCAGCCTTTCCTTCAAACTTGAGAAACGCCATCATCTACCACTAATTTTCTCTTTCCCTCACTCAACTCAATTGTAGTCATGGGAGAGTCTAATGCCATACTACTCCTTACCTTTGTGACCCTCCTATACTGACCCTTCTTGCCTTTAGAATTTCGAGAGGACTTTCTAATGGTGAAGGTGAGCAATGTGTTCTTGTAAAGTTACTCAACCCCACATCACCTGTACATGTGCGTCTACTATTATCTTCCTCCTCTCCAACAACAGTACCTTGTTTATCATCATCCTTCTCATCCCAACCGTCATTAACAACCACCACTATGGTATTAAAGACACGCATAATAGCATCATCCGAGAAATCGAGAGTTTTTTCTAAAGGCTCCAAATTATCCTTTTTTTCTTAGTTGTTACGTTCTGATTTTTTTCGAGATACATTCTCAATCATCTTGTTCAACCATAAGCGTTCATGATCTCCATCCTTTTTATTTATCTTCAGTTTTGGTTTTAATGGTGAAGCACGAAGCCATACCCCATACTGATTTGTCACAATATCATCACTGTCATCCACCTCCTTTTCACACTCTTTTTGGATGTGCCTTATAATCCCACAACAATAGCAAAACGTTGGGTGTCGCTCGTATATAATATCCACCTATCTCCACTCTCCCTTAGTAGCAATCTTCATCCCTCGAATTAAGGGACTTGTGACGTCAATCATTACTTCAATGTGCGTTGAGCGATCTAGGGAAAGAACATCCTTATTATCGTACTCCAAAAGCACCCCAATACGGTCTCCAATAGCCTTAGCCATCCTAGGTTTCTCCTTAAACATGAAGCATTATATACTCAGATCCACATCGAAGAATACCCGAATTGAGCATAAGAAGGGACTTCTGATTCCGGCATCTCTTAAAGCATGAGGAGGTTAAACTCAAAAGTCCATGGTCTACCATCAAGCACACGTTCTTTGTCCAATTTATTGAAGAATTGAAAAACAAATAAGTTTGATTCCAACTCTCGGATCGCCATACTACCCTTAGGGTTCTAGACAAATCTCAATGTATTGTACATCACCTCCACATTGAAAGGTTTGTTTGTAATAATCTTGCCTACCAACATGAAAGAAACACTCTCTTTCGCACCATGATCCTCCTCTACATCTGCTCCAACGATTACATCTTCTTTGTTTGCTAATGAGAGTTTCTTCCACACCTCTTCTAGGTCAGATGCCATAGGGAAGACAAAACGTGGAGAAATCCGGTAGTAGAACAACCACTACTTACCACAAAACCTTACGAGAAAGACACAACAACATGGACTAGCCACACACCCTAAACCTACCCCGAACTTACCCCAGCGGAGTCTCTCGAGGGACATGTATAAACAAACCTATTTGCTAAGTAAATAACAATCATAATTAAATGACTAAAATTAAGGAAACTAAATAATTAATAATTTGAAGCGCTAACTTTAACAAAAAATAGTACCTATTTTAGTTGGCTTCACACCAAAACTAAACCTTTTGTTGAAACATGAACTTACAGATACTGGATCATGAAGACAATGTCATGATGAGGCCATTAAAATTGGTAAATTAGGAAAGTGGAGGACGACCTGAGATCGCATGTTACAAAGAGGTAAACATATTTGATAAAAGTTTCAACCTTTATGCCATCTTTTTCTATCAATGTATGCAACTGAATACTGACACTTAATTTCTTGGTTTTTGCAGGAAATCTACTTGGTCATAATGGCATCGATAGATCAATTACGCCTTCTTTAAACCAAGTCAAAGTTGTATAGTGTGGAATAGCAAAGACCTTTTGTCATGTTAATGTTATAATAATTAGCAACCTACACACTGTTTGTGCTCTATTATCCTTGCTGAAACTAAAGGATCAACATAAATATCTTTGTTGCCCCTGAGTGCGTACATAACAAATAGGTAATCAACTTTTGAAAGAGGGGTTTGTGCTAGCAGCAAAATTCCTAATTCAAGTCAAGCCGAACTAAGCACCTAAACTTGTAGTCGGATTGGGTCGACTATTGGTAAAGCGAACAAACTTCCTTCACTTAAACGAGAATTTAATTTACCGACTTTTTCCCTAAATCGTGCAATTTGATGAAATTGAAAGCACCTCCTAGATTAGACATAATTAAAGTTAATAATTATAAGTATATTGATGAACCTTTTTTTTTTGGTAATATTGCAAAAGGTGCAAAAAATAACCGTGCTTTAACAAAAGTACTATGGAAAACCATTATTATAGGAAGTGTTCATATAATCAATATTCTAGTTTAGTAGATATAATAACAGTTACAGTATAATTGTTGTATTAGACAACTTAATACCTTTATCTTTAGTAATGGGTCCAGGATTCGAAGTTTGGGGTAGCGTAATTTTGCGATACTATCTACTATGCTCCAAGTAAAATTCATGAAGCTAGAACATACAATAATTAACTTAGATGATGCAAGAACTTCAATCATTATCGACTTTCAACATTACTATCTATTACGCATCACCTATAAGACTTAAACTGAAATCACAATTTACATCCAATATCTAGAAGTTGCAATTTTCCAGAATTTGTATTAGATCCAACAATTATCTGATATCAAACCTTAATTGTCAGAAAAATTACCATCAAAACATCAAAGACGTCCAATTACAAAAGGAGTCCACTAATACAACAGGATTGAACACTGAACGTTAGCACTAAAGCTTGGAGTCTACGTGGTTCTTTTGTATACATGGGAATTTTGATTTCCATAGGAAGTTCCATTTCTTAGGAAGTGATTTCCCTTATGTAATTCCTAGGAAATGACCTTAATATGTTTGGTTGACATCAAGAACTTTGCACTTTTCATGAATTGATGTGGGAATTCTGAATGACCAGGGGGTGAGTGAATAAATTTCCCAAGTTTTAATGGAATTTCAATTTCCTAAGGAATTTTCGTTGTCCCCATTTTCTTCACTTCCTATAAACCAAACAACTACCCAAATCGAAAAATCATGGGAATGTCAATTGCCTACATAATTTCCTGTAAACCAAACAACCACTACTTATTTACATTTAAGCAAAACATCATTTTACAACTCTGGAAAAATTCAACAACTTTACATCAGAACATATCATAACCTCAAGTCCTTAACCACCTCCAACGGCTGTAAAGTCCAAGCTATAGATATTTGCAGTCTTTTTCACCAAACTCTGAAAATGGGAAACTCCTAGAGAGACTCAGAGATAATGTGAGGCAAGGGAGAGATATGGCCAATGGGTTCTGGCGATACGCAAAAGCAAGAAGTTTTTATTATAATTGGAGAAGAATACAGTAAGCGCTCCTAAATCTTAATTAGGAAAGGATTTTTTTTTCTAGCTTTTCAACTTAAATTAACCTTCCAAAATTATATATTCATAATAATTCATTTCCACCGTTACAATAAACTAACAATAGTTCACTAACAAACCCTTAACTAACAATTAAAAATTAAAATTCCATAACAATTGAAATTCACCAGGCAGCAAAAATAAAGTACCAAACCATCAAAGAAAATTGACTAAGAAATAAAAATCAGAACCAGTGTAGTAAACCATCAAAGAAAATGAAAAAAACACTTCAGATCTACGAGTCACATATATAGCAGACCTGAAGGTGGCAATGACAAGAGAATTGCGGCTTAGTAGGCATCAATCGGCAGCGATTCCGCGGAGGAAAGAAATAAGACTCGAAGTCGAAGAGACGAACCCGTGAATAAGGATGTAAGTGGATTGGACTGGATTGGACTTTGTCAAATCCAAATCCAAATCCAATCCAAAGCTTTATGGTCTCGAGAAATTGAGTCCAAATCCAATCCAATCTCTTATTGAATCCAGCCCAGTCTAACTCGAAACTTTTTTCTGAAGTCTGAATCCAGTCTACTTTGATAATTTTATAATATATTACTTTCTTTTTCTCGATTTAGTTTCACAATGTTTTCTCATGATTGAATCATTGAAATTTGAAAAGTTAGACTCATTACATCAATTCCACAAAGTAAGTCACCTACATCTTTAAAGTCTTATAAATACAAATTACAAAATACAAAAGGGGACAAAATAGTCAAAAGTGAGGTTTGCCTTTTAAGTTTTCAATTCTCACTTTAGACATTACATAAATGAAAGTTCTGGCGCAAGGTAAAAGAATTTAGAGAGTGAATGTTAAAAAAGTCCAAAATTTCAATAAAAATGTTAAAGAAACTTTTTAAAGTATACATTATATATATACATATATATAAATGTATATGTATACATATATGTATACATATACATATACATATACATATATACATATACATATACATATATATACATATATACATATATATATATACATATATACATATATATATATGTATACATATACATATATGTATACATATACATATATGTATACATATACATATATGTATACATATACATATACATATATATATATACATATACATATATACATATATATACATATACATATATACATTTATATACATATACAAATACATACATATACATATATATATATATATATATACATATATATATATATATTTTGTGTCGGGATCCGGTGAGAACAAGGAGATATGTGAGAATAGAAAAATATATGAGAATAGATTACAATCGTTAGATCATATAAAGCTAAGGGTTGTGATTTGCCCAAAAGTTAATAACAAAGCACGACATCTCCCACTTAATTTTCGCGCCAACACTATAAACAACAAAATGAGGAAAACTGGAGAACTCATATCTCTCATCATGGGGTCGATTGCGAACTAAAATTGGAACCTTTCTCGAAATTTATCCAGCAATTGTTTGTTTCGATTCACCCACTAATACAGCTTGTGATGCTACTCAAATGTTAGTTTCTTCAATCACAAGGTATGAAATTCTCAAACTTAAATAAAATTTTGATTTTTGCAGTTGAAGTATAAACCTAGCTAATTCATATAATTCAATTTTTTTTGGAATTGAACTACTTGTGTTCTAGTCTTAATTCATAGATATTGTTTATGCCGATTTTGTACCAAGTACGCAAAAGGTATTGGGGAGCCAACAACAAGAACAATATGCAAAGTTAAGTATGAAATAATTAACGAACAATAAGAATATAAATAAAAGATAAAGAAAGCAAACAATTGTTGACGCGGAAAACCCAAAAGATGTGAAAAACCGCGGGTGATACTCTTGATCACCAATCCACTATGAATATGCCACCATCGAATGTTGGCACTTGAGTACAATATTTATCATAATAACTTTGTAATGAATTAATGGAGGGAGAAGGAATATTAGATAGGGAGTATTGAGAATGAATAAAGACTAGAGAGAGAGATACAGTATGAGCTATGAGAGAGCAGTTGACTGAATAAAACTAGAGTACATCAATTGCTTATATATATGTCTAACCCAAAAATATACCCCAAAGACCTGTTGCCACTTCTCCACCAATATAGGTCATGCGCTGGATATATTCGACCGCTCCCTTATTTCTCGCAACCAACTACTTGTGGGCCCCTTGGTACAAGCTCCATTCTTATCATTTGACAACTGCCAGCACATATCTTTTAATTTCCAAAGCAATCACCTTGCCGCCAATAGTGAAAAATCTAGGCCCAACAATTGCCCCTAATTGATGACACTTGCTCAATCGCTTGGGGAAGTGGCAGCAATTATATGCCCCAAGACTTCTCCATCTTTTGTATATCTGCACACGCCTCCTCTCCTTGTATGGCTTCAGGTACGTTGTTTGTCACTTCGGACGCCGTCACTCTGTCTTTACTTAGTTTCCTTGCTTATTTTCATGTGCTGTCGTCAGAGAACACCATGTTGTTTGCCGTCGTCGCTGCTGCTGTGATAACTACTGCCGTCGTCACCCTTGATGACGCCAAAATCGTTAAGGAGACGTCATTGAAGGAGGCAATGGATGCTAAAACATGGAAGGTCAGACGACGTCATGGACTCCAGAAGACGACGTCTATAAACTCCTTGCTATTTTTAGAACTCTCGACGACCTGCTTCCTGACGGCGTCGCTGCCGTTGCTGAGACGGCGACAACTGCTTAATATGCCCCTGTTGTAGAGGACAAAGATGCCATGGAGACAAACTAGTTTTCAGTGTTAGTTTTTGCGTATAAAAGTCGTTGTATATCTTTGTTGTGTGTTATGCAAATGTATGTTTGTAAGTATGTATGTATGCATGTATGTATGTATGTATGTATGTATGTATGTATGTATGTATGTATGTATGTATGTATGTATGTATGTATGTATGTATGTATGTATGTATGTATGTATGTATGTATGTATGTATGTATGTATGTATGTATGTATGTATGTATGTATGTATGTATGTATGTATGTATGTATGTATGTATGTATGTATGTATGTATGTATGTATGTATATAACTTTTCCATCTTGACTAGAGGTTTAGTTTTAAAACTAAACGTTGCCATCCAGGATATGTCGTCAAGTGTAGGGCCCTTATGTTTGTATGAATGTGTGTATGTATGTGTGTAGGTACCTTTGATGTTTGAAACCACGTGCAGTATTACTTGCTACGAAGGGCTAAATTGCCTCTTCTAATTAATTGCGCGTGGTGTTTTGTATGTTGTTGTAATGACTTCTTAAGGTGTATGTCCCTTTGTGTATAGAAGTCATTTTGAGTTCACCTGAACGCCGTCAAACCTTGATGCCCTAGCTTAAAACTGTCGCCGTCATAATAAAGGTCGATGTTAACTATGATGTCATCGTTGAAGTTGATGTCGGCGTCAGATGAATGTGAACATTGTGGTGTTTGGTTGTCTCAGTGTTGGCTGCCGACGAATCCCCGTCCCCTATGCCTGTCTTCATATAACAAAGGTGAGATGGTCGTTGGCGAGGCCAACGGTCCTCCGACGCTCAAGTCAGTGTAATATAAAAAGAAATAATGCTTAAAATACGAAGGAAATTTAATATGTTGAGAACAAAATGAAATGGAATAACTCAGTTTAACTTGTTGGTTACTAACCTGTAGTGGCGTCCCTTTTGTTGTCAACATAATACGATTAAAAGTGATAGAGTTTCAGATGAACGACGTTCCAACTTCAGGGAACGTGCTTACCCTCCTTGAGATATGAAATAATTGACGACGTCCAACTGACAGCCGCCCTCGTAGAGATTTTGTTGACGTCAACATCACTTTTTGGACGACGTCCAACTAGGGTTGTTTTTCCAGTCGTTGGCTTGATGAGTCTGACGGACGCTACGAACTTGTTGCGGACGATCATAAGGCTTTGGACGCCACAAACTTTCTTTGTTTGGCGTCGGTTTCCTGCTGTCGACGTCATAGAATTCATTTCTTGACTGCATGTCTTCCTCCAACCGGATCTGGGCGAAGGCTTTGCCCTGAGCATCCTCGAACGTTGGACAGGGATACTTGGTAAGTTCTTTGTACAAATCTGAGCCTTCATCCAGTCCCCGTCGGAAAGCTTCAATCGCCCTCTTAATGTCACAATTTGGAATCGACACCTTTTCCCTGTTAAACCTGCAAACAAATTCTTTCAAGGATTCATCAGATTTCTGCACGATTCTATGTAAGTCACTAGCCTGTTTTTCCATCTTACGATTACTAGCAAACTGTAAGTTAAAAATATTAATCAATTGAGAAAAGAAAGAGATAGTGTCGTTGCCAAGGTGGGTGAACCACTACAGGGCTGGTCCAGTCAACGTCGATCCGAATCCTTCGCATATGCATGCCTCGCGTATGCTACGAGGAATTGAGATGGTGATCATCCGTTGTTTGTATGGAGCGACGTGGTCATTTGGATCTGTAGTGCCGTCGTACATCTTCATGGTTGGGACGGAGAACTGCTTTGGAACCTCGACCATGGCAATGAAATCAACAACAGGTGAGTCCGCATAACTGTTCAGCGTCGCTTTCTCCATAGGGCGTGGGACGCCGGGGATCCTGGCGACCACGTCTTCTAGCCGCTGAAGACGTTGCTGGATGGGATCGTCGACGACGGAACGCGGTTGCCCCTTGGCCTGGTCTCCAACGATGTCGGCGTCAGGCCCGACGTCAGCGTCAGCATCTCCATCTGAATCATCGCGTGGGCAGGAATGTTGTGGTCCACATGAGTTTCGACTATGCCTCCGTCTAGGCTAGGAATTTTGGAGACATCGCCTATGTTGCGGCGCTTAGAGCCTTTGAATTTTTGAGCAGATTTTAGGCTTTGATTCTCCATGCATGATGCGACATAGCTATTCCGCAATTCCGCCATAGCAGCCTTGACGCGGTTGAGTTCGTCTATGACTTCTTGAGTGGTTACCCAATCTCCTGCCATTGCAAACACAGAAAAAAGAAAACGCACAAACGAAATAGTAGACAAAAAGAAAGTGATGAACGATGTATAGAGATCTTACTGAAGGCCCCACGGTGGGCGCCAAATTGTTTATGCCGATTTTGTACCAAGTACGCAAAAGGTATTGGGGAGCCAACAACAAGAACAATATACAAAGTTAAGTATGAAATAATTAACGAACAATGAGAATATAAATAAAAATTAGAAAGCAAACTATTGTTAACGCGGAAAACCCAAATGATGGGATAAACTGGGGGTGATACTGATCACCAATCCACTATGAAGATGCCACCGTCAATGTTGGCACTTGAGTACAATATTTATCACAATAACTTTGTAAAGAATTAATGGAGCGAGAAGGAATACTAGCTAGGGAGTATTGAGAATGAATAAAGGCTAGAGAGAGATACATTATGAGCTATGAGAGAGCAGTTGACTGAATAAAACTAGAGTACATCAATTGCTTATATATATGTCTAACCCAAAATAATACCCCAAAGACCCGTTGCCACTTCTCCACCAATATAGGTCATGCGCTGGATATATTCAACCGCTTCCTTATTTCTCACAACCAACTACTTGTGGGCCCCTTGGTACAAGCTCCATTCTTATCATTTGACAACTGCCAGCACATATCTTCTAATTTCCAAAGCAATCACCTTGCCGCCAATAGTGAAAAATCTAGGCCCAACAGATATCCTAATCATAAGCTATTTTTACACATCTTTTTATCAAAAATTAGGTGTTTAAAGACTATATTTGATGGTGATAAATTGGTGAATTGGATTTTTGAGGTATTGTTTACAATAGTTGTAGAATTTTAGAGGAACTTGTAGTACTGAAGAACTGACATAATTTCGATTTTAAATGATAATTTTGTTATCCTTCATCTCGATTATGGTTAAAAAATTTAAGACTTCTGTTATATTGGCGATTGTGTTCGGAACAATTACATGAACATCAAGTGGTTTGCTTTTGAAGAGTTTGATCACCTTTGTGTTTTCTTGTGCTTGGTAATTATTTCGGTGTTGAAACGGTTGGCGGTCTTGAGAGAAGTCCGCCAAAGATTGGGGTTATCGTCCTCTGGTGAATAGCTGCACAAGAAGCAAACGTGAACTACCCTCGGGGGGGATGCGAGGAAACCCCCTCCGACGCTCAAGTCAGTACGTGTCCAACTCGGATTTAGAGAGAGAAAGTAGAGAGAGAGAGATAAGAATTGTGAGTGTGAGAGAATGTACACCACGAGAATAGTACTAGTGGGGCATTTATAGAAGTACTATTCACGACATGGTGTGTAATCCGTTGACACGTGTATGGGTGTGTGGTGCATTTGACAGTTGGGAAGATTCCCTTATTTTTGTCTTGTTGGGCGACCGCCAACGTTGTCGTACCACATTGATATCTTGACTTGTTAGAGGCGTAGGCAACGTTTACAATATTCGCGGTCAAGGTGTTATTCGCGGACTTTATCACAGAGGTCCGCTAACATACTTGGGTCATACCCATACAACTAGCCCCCCTAGCAACATTTGGGGTCTTGACCGCTAATGATGTTGTCGGTAGACGCGAGTCATTGTTGCCGTGCTCCATTTTTTGGAGCAGTTAATTCGTTGGATGCCACGTGTCGTCGTGGAGAGTTGAAAAATTTCGAAAAGTTAATGATTACTTTTTCCAAAAATCCCGCCCATTACTTTAATAGAGTTTTACCGTGCTTCGACACTTGGCAGGAATCTGGAAAGGGAGTTGAGAGGTTTTGCAATCTCAGCCGTTGATTGACTGCATCCATATGGCAGTTGTCTCTTTCTTCGAACTTTTCATCTCATTTTCTCTCAACTTCCAATTCTTTTTCTCTGGCGAACTCCATTTCCGTAGTTTTTCTTCACCCAAAAGCTTTCCTTTTTGTGCTCAAATTCCTCCACAAAGTTACTAGATCTTCCAGTTTTTACTTTCCGGTCCTAGTGTGCTTAGAATTTTGTCTTTTCTGGATAATTTCTTCTGGGTTTTTTCTGGGTTCGAAGATTTGTGTTTTGCCGGTGCTTTCTCTACATTTCCGGTGGTTCCTTGGCTCAAGTTCGAATTTTTCTGCGCAATTTCATTGTTTGGGAACTTTGTTCACCTTTTCCAGCGACTTTCACTCCCTACCTTTACTTTTCTCCGACGATCCTTCGTCTCCAGGTATTTCCTCAATTTTTCTCCGCGTTTCCTTAAGTTTCTTTGCGTATTCATCATGTCGGACCAGTTTGATAGCCAGAACGTCCCTAGTGATTTATTTATGACTGAGAGTGAACCTTCTTCTCCCCTGACCGATAGCAACCCTTCTTCAGATTCTAGTCCTGTGGGGAGGATTAGGTTGTTGTCGGACATACCCTTAACGGTCGAGAGAGAAAAAGAATTGAGGTCCAAGTTTCTTAACGACCCTGCCACTCCTGAGGAGCATAATTTGACTAGGAGGTATATGTCCGCTAGTCAGAGTGGTGATAGGCAGACGCTTAGGGAACTTAGGCATCAAATTCTTGCTAGACGTTCTGTTAGGCATCCTCTAGCCGATTCTGTTCCCGGCCTTGATGTAGCTCCTCTTAGAGAGCATGCTTGGTTGGATAGCCTGGCGGATGCTGGAGTTGAGGTAGCGGCCGACTTTTACGACCGTTTGCAGCAATCTGCAGCTCTTAACCCTCCTATTATTGATTTAGGTGACGACAGCGATTCCATTGCTACCGTTATGGTTCGCCAGGAGACCGTTTATCAGAGCCGATCTACTATCGTGAGTCCTGTTGTTCACGTTAATGAGGATGCGAGCACTAGTGTGCCTTTGTCGGCACGCGTGATTGGGGAGAGCTCTCGTGCCTCCGAAATGAGGGTCGACAGCTCCAATCAGATGGAGGAAGAGGTTGTAACCGGACTAGGTTCAAATGCTCTATGGCTGCCCGCGGATTTCAGTGACGGTCCTCTCAGTGTAGAGATTGATGGGTTATGGCATCAGGACGCCATTGAGCTGTCGTACCCAAGAGTTGCTCGGGATTTATATTGTACTCCCGCGGGTTATCGGTTGGTAGCTCCTCCAGAGGAGGCTATTGTAACGGAGTGTCCTCCCGGCCATGTGGCCGTGTATACTCATCATTTCGAGTTTGGCCTCTGCTTTCCTCTGGACTCTTTTTTGATACAGATTTTAAATGCTTTTAATGTATGCTTAGCCAAACTAACTCCTTTGGCGGTCCGGAATTTGATCGCGTACATACGGGACTGTGCGCTTCTTGGAATTTCCGCAAACGTTAAACTTGTTACGCTATATACACTTGGGTGAAGAAGAATGGATCTTCTAGGCGAGGCGGGTTGGTGGTCGTTGACTACGGCCGATAAGAAGATATTTGTTCGGCCCTAAAATGACTGGTTTAAAAGGTTGGCGGGATGCCTTCTTTTGGTTACAGGTCCCTGAGTACTTTCCCGTGCGCCGTCATTTCACCGAGCCCCGTCCTCGCATGGAGCATTTGCCCTCAACTCCGTTAACTGGGGAAGAGCTAACGGCCTTTGACTTTTTTGTTTCGAGGATTACTTAGTCACTTATGAGGACGGGAATGAGGTTAAGGTTAAGGAGCCCAAATATTGGATTCCTCATGCCAAGTATATCCTTGGGAGCAGACCTTTGTCGGCCATGCTACTCAGTCCCACCCATGACAATGGTAAGTCTTGTTATCGGATTTGGTCCATTTGATGATATTAATAATAATATATATATATATATATATATATATATATATATATATATATATATATATATATATATATATATATATATATATATATATATATATATATATTTTAACTGTTGTTCTTTGTTTGCGAGGCTTGACAATCTTGATCTCGACTAACGCACTTGCCACCCGCTCCTTCCCTACGAATACGAGACCATGCACGTCACCACCAACGGTCGTCGTGGAGGAAACCGTAACGGCCCTCAAAACATCCGCCGTGACTCGCGTCCCCGTTCGGGTGCTGCCCTCTTTGTTGCCCGGCTACAGTGGACGGCTGCTGCCGTCGTCCCTCTCGGTTCCTCTTCTTCCCGGCCCGTGGCCGAGGGCGGAACCGAGGGAGACGTCCGCGAGAACAAGCTGCGGCGAGACTCCTCTGCTAACAAGCGACAAGCCTTAGTAGTTCTGCTGCATCACACTGCCAACGAAGTCGTCCGAGTCGACGACACGGACGTAAATGCTCCTTCGGGGAGCCAAGAGCATCATGAGCTTGCGGCCACGGGTCCCGGCCACCAAAGCGGTGGCACTTGGTTGTCTGGTTCTTATTCCACCCTTCGCCAGAAGATCCGGGAGATGATCACATCTCAGAGTTTTCTATCAAGCTTATCTCCTGGCATTTTCTCTCGGTTTGGCGAGTGGAGTGAGAAGAAAGATGTGCCGTTAAGCGACTCGGTGGCGGCCTCCTATGCCTGGCCGGCTTGTTGTCCCAGGGAAAAATTTACTAGCTTGATTGGGACGTGAGGGAGGATGAATCGTTGTATGTCGATATTCCAGAGAACGGTGGCGTTCTCGCCTACCGGATTTTGAAGGGCATGCAACTGCCCCTTGACAGGTCGGTAGGGTCCTTGATGACTCCTGCTGCTAGGTGGCTCACGACCAACTTGTAGTACGTTTCTTCCCCCGTTTGTTATTATGTCATTGATTAATTTTTTTTTATTGACGTTCTTCTTTCTTCTTTTCGGGCCAACAATGCTGCTCTTGAGCTGATTGAAGCGATATGTTGAGTACCGGAAAGGCGGCGGACAGCTATAGCGATCACTGGAGACTTGCCGAGGGACTTCTTGAAGGAGGTGGAGGATAAGGCGGCGGCCAAGGCTATCGGAAGCGCAACCTCCGGAAGATGAGTGTTAACCCTAAGGCCAAGGGCTGCCTTCTTTGGAAAAGGCGAGGGAAAATGTTAACGCATTGACCAAAGCTCTAGAGGCCGCCAACTTTGACAAAGAGGTTGCTGTTTTGGACGCTTCTGCTGAAGCTGAGGCCAAGGGGGTCGCCAAGGCTGTTGCTAAATTTAAGCAGTCCGAGGAGTATGCGGCGACCCTCCCACAAGAGATACGACGGCGGATGGGCGAGCTTTGTTATATGGCTTTTGCTATATGACCGCGAACATACGCGAGCACTTGTTATATGGCTTTTGTGTGGTGCTTGGTCTGTTATATGATCGTTAATGCACTTTGAGCCTGTCATATGAATTTTGCTTTGTGCTAGGTCCGTTATATGACCGTTAACGCACTTTGAGCCTGTCACATGGTTTTTGCTTTGTGCTAGTTCGTTATATGATTTGTTAACGCACTTTGAGCCTGTCATATGGTTTTTGCTTTGTGCTAGGTACATTTATATAACCGTTAATGCACTTTGAGCTTGTCATATGGCTTTTGTATTTAACTTGTTGACTGTCATAAGGTCAATTAATATGCATTAGAATAATAAGACAATTGATGAATTGCTAGCGGAGGCTTGTATTATTTACGTAATAAAGGGTGGCTCTCGGCCTATTACATTCAATAAATCAAACATAGTATTTCTTTAGGACGCTAGCATTCCAACGGTTTCTAAGCTCCTTGTCATCTATGCTTTTTTAGAATAATAGAGCCGGGAGCAATCTTCTTGGCTATGATGTAAGGACCTTCCCGGTTAGCGAGTCACCTTCCCTTAAGTATGCGCCTTGCCCGTAGGCTGGCGTTCTGCGAAGAACCGGTTGCCTGACCTCTAATGGCCTCTCCATTACTTTCTTATTGAAAGCCTTGCTAATTCTATCTTTGTAGCGGTAGCTCTCGGTTACGCCATGAGCCTTGTTTACGGTAAGAAGTTCGGGTTTTCCACGAGTGCCTGGTCATTCCTTTGAAGGTCTTGGTGCCTGATCCGGTAAGAGGGTAATCCCACCTCTACTGGCAACACCGCTTCAGCGCCGAAGGCTAGCTTGAATGGGCTTTCTCCCGTTGCTTCCTTCTCTGTTATTCTGTTTGACCATAGCACCGCCGGCACCATATCGGCCCATCTTCCTTTGAATTCATCTAACTTTTTCTTCAAGGCATTCATGATCTGTTTGTTCGTGGCCTCTGCTTGTCCGTTGCTCTGGGGATGGCAAATGGCTGAGTATGCAAGCTTCACCCGAAATTCCGTTAAAAAGCTTGTATGGGACGACAATCGAATTGGACGCCATGATCGAAAACAATAGCCATGGGAATCCTTAATCTTGTCATAATATTTTGCCGGATGAATTTCTTGACTCGATTTGCCTTGATCCTTGCTTTATCGGATATGCCTCTATCCACTTTGTAAAGTAATCGACTCCCACTATTAGGAATCTCCTCCCTCCGGTCGCTGTGGTGAATGGTCCCAGGATGTCCATTCCCCACTGAGCGAACAGAATTGGGCATAGGATAGGCTGTAAATCATTGGTTGGCCTGTTAATGACGGGAGCATATCTCTGGCATTTATCACACTTCTTGACGTAGCCCTGAGCATTTGCCAGCATACTTGGCCAATAGAACCCCGCTCACAGTGCGTTAAGTGCTAAAGCCTTTCCGCCAATATGGTTGCCGCATATACCTTCGTGTATTTCTTCAAGAACCTTCGCGGATTCCCGTGCGGTTGCACACTTAGCGAGAGGTAGGCGAACGATTTCTTGTACGGCTCATTCGATATATGACGTTCCCGGTTGCTTGTCGCTTCGGTTTCTTAGCGGACGAAGGATCGTTGAGGAAGCGTCCCGATCGGCTTATACGCCACCGACTCACTAAATCACTCCCCTTGCTTTGGTTTATCTTTGTTGACGATCACAATTTTTTCCGTGATGCTCTTTTCCTTCAAGATGTCCACCGTGACGGTTTTCTCGATGCAAAATGAGTCAGAACTGACCAATTTGGATAATGCATCCGCTTTCGTGTTCTCGGCCCTTGGTATTGCACGAATCTCAAAGTGATTCAATTGAGCTATAAACTCCTTAGCCTTTTCCACATACTTCAACATGTTAGGCTCTCGACTTCAAATTCACCTCATGGGCGCCGCTAACCAGCTGCGAATCCGTCTTCAAGAGTACATTCTTAGCGCCCGTTGCCAAACACATTCTCGGGCCGGCAATTGCCGCTTCATATTACGCCGTCGTTTGACCCGGGAAGGCAAACTTGATGGCGTCTTGGTATGAATTTCTCTCGGGGCTAGTCATCACTATACCGCCACTGGATCCGCTAGCAGCGGAGGATCCGTCGACTTCCGGTAGCGGACTTCCTTTTGCTCCACTTCTTCTTCCTCATATGAGGCTTCCACAATAAAATCTGCCGGGGCACTGTGCTTTGATAGCGATCCACGGGCTTATACTATATATCATACTCCGATAGTTCGACGGCCCATTTTAGCATGCGGCTCGAACTATCCATCTTCTACAACGCTTTTTCTAGCTGGCGATTGGTTAAAACTTGGATGGGATGACGAGTCGAAAGTATGGTCCGAGCTTCCTGGCGACAATTACCACCGCCAAAGCCATTTTTTCTACCAGTGGTAACGGCTCTCCGGACCATTAAGGATGTGGTCGATAAAATATATTAGGCTGCTTTGCCTTTTGTCCTTTTCCACCAACAACACGGCCGCGATTGTTTTTGGCGAGGCCGAGATATACGGTTGTAATACGTCTCCGAGTCTCGGGCCTTGTGATGGTGGGTAGCTTTTTCAAATGCTCCTTTACCGCCGGGATTGCATTGCTTTGCTCCTACTCCCCACTCGAACTTCTTATTTGCCCTTAGCGGTGCAAAGAAAGGCAAAGCCTTGTCTGTCGATTTTGAAATGAATCGAGTGAGGGCCGCCATTCTCCCTGTTAGCCTCTAAATATCTTTGACGCTTTTTGGCTCGGGCGGGATGACAATGGCTTGAACTTTGTCTGGGTTTGCATCAATCCCTCTTTTGCTTACCAAAAAGCCTAAGAACTTCCCTGCTCTCACCCCAAAGACACATTTCTTTGGGTTGAGCTTCATCTTATACTTCCTCAACGTTCTGAAGGTCTCTTCTAGGTCATCCAAATGTTCGCGGTCAGTTTTACTTTTGACAATGGAGTCGTCAACATATGCTTCGATATTTCTCCCCCTCTGATCCGCGAATACTTTATCGACCAACTTTTGGTAGGTTGCTCCTGCTTTACGAAGCCCAAACGACATTGCCTTATAGCTGTATACGCCACAATCTGTGATGAATTCTGCCTTTTACTGTCGGCCTCGAGCGAAGCTAATGCGGGGATAGCACGAGAACGCATCCATAAAGCTTAGCGAGTGCATGCCCGCTAGTAGAGTCTACCATCGATCTATTCTCGGTAACGGATAGCGGTCCTTTGGGCGGGCTCCGTTGAGATCCGTGAAATCTACGCACATCCTCCATTGGCTGTTAGCTTTCTTTACCATGACCACATTGGTCAACCATTCTGGATAATCACATGGCTTAATGAAATCCGCCGCCAACAGCTTATCAACTTCTTCTTTTATGGCCTTATTCTTTTCAGTATAGAAATTTCTCTTCTTTTGCTTGATAGGTCGGACAGTGCTGTCAACATTTAGACGATGTACCATCATGGTCGGATCTATTCCAGCCATCTCATCCGCTGAGAACGCGAATACATCTGCGTTTTCTCTTAGGAGAGTCACCAGGTTGACCCTGACCTTTGGGTCCATGTTTGTTCCGACAACAACTGTCCTTGCTGGATCCTCTGCCAACATCTCCTGCTTTGTTTCTCCATCTGGCTTGGGTCTTGGCATATCATCAGGCCTAAACTCCAGTTCTTCCATTGAAATTTCCATCATTTCTTCATCTCCTTTCTCGGATTCTACTTCATCCGCCAGAGCTTTCCTCTGGGCTCGCCTTTGTTTACGAGTTGGCGGTCAGTTCTTCTACCGGCATTCTCCTTGCCGGCTGCTTGAATGCTGTTAAATAGCATAATATTGCCATCTCCTGATTCCCTCTTAACTTCGCTGTCGCCCCAAGGTTGGAAACGTACAGCATGGTCGATGGTAAGTTGATACAACCCCCTGGACGTCACGGATGAATGGTCGTCCGATAATTGCATTATAAGCTCCTGGTACGTCAACTACCAAAAATTCTGCCATTACATCTCTAGCGTCTTTATCTTCTCCCACTCTGACCGGTAAGGTTATCAATCCTTCGGGAATTACGGACGCCCCGGTGAAACCTATCACCGAGTAGCGAACAAGCTTCGATGCTCCCCGACCAATCATCGGTTTCTCAAAACTTGAGAAATACAATATGTTCGCGAGAACTTCCTCCATCCACTAGAATTACGTGGATCAAACAGGTTTGACACCATCAACGTGACCACCGAGAGGGTCATCATGGGGATAGACAACGTGCTTCGCGTCCTCCATCGTGAAAGACATGGCGGGCATCGTTGGTGGTCTTCTCCATTGCATACTCTCGTTGAATTTGACTTGGTGCTCGAACTCTTTCGAGGCTTGCCTTTGCTCCGTTCACCTTTGCCCCCATGAAATGGGCTGCCACGAATAATATGGATATCAATGATCCGCGATTGAACATTCCGGTTGGCTGGCTTTACCAAGTCCCCATCCTTAGTCCGAGCTTTATCTTGTTTGAAATAGCCCCTTCTTACCAAATCCTCCAAGTTATCCTTCGGATGCCGACAATCTTCGAGTCAAGTGCCCGTGATCACCATGAAAATCACACCACTTGCTCTTGTCGCGGGTTTTATGGAACATTTGTTTTGGATGCTGCCATTTATCAACTTGTCTTTATTCATCAAGTATATCGACTCCTCGGAGGTGGTGAGCGGAGTGTACGCGTCAAACTTTTCTTTGCGTTCACCCTTCTCCCGGTCATACCTCTCGCGGTCATTTCTTTCACGGTCATTTCATCTTTTGACCACATTGGATTCTTGCCTTCTTTCGTCTCGGCCGCGATCACTTTCACGACCTTTGTCTTTCTTTTGCTTCTCCCTCCTTTTTCTTTTCGGGCTCGCGGTGCGATTGCTCGCGGCCTTATAAAACTCCTCGCCCCTTATAAAATCATTTGCTTTTCCCCGGAAGCAGGACCTAAGGGCGTGAAGGTCTTGCGACCCAAATAAGTTACGAACGCCGGCCCCACCCTCGGCCCGTCATTAAGGCTAAGACGGCCACGTCTGCTTGAAGTCGCGGAATGGAGGCTGTTTCCACGTTAAAACGGCCAATAAAATCACGAAGACTTTACTGTCTCCCCTTGCTTAACGAGAGCAAGCGGTTCACCGGTTTTGCGCTCACGGCGCCTATTGCCTTACAAAATGAGTGCTAAATGTGGAAGCCAACTGGGAGAAACTGGAGATAATACCTAGCTTCAAACTCTTGAACCATGTCTGAGCAATCCCAGTCAGGGTAGACGGAAACACCTTGCAGCAGATGGCGTCCACCTGGGTTTATAAGTACATGTGACCCTCATATGCTGCAACATGATCATGTGGGTCAGAACTGCCGTCGTATTTGCAGGACGGCATCTTGATTCTGGGCATGGGATGATTCAAGATTTTTGGAATAAAGGGAGACATTATGGGCTTAATTAACAGGTGTCTGCCAGCCGAATAGTTACTAGCACCCTGGGTGTTGTACTCTCGGCGGGACTGACTTTGATATTCATCTTCTGAATTGTTTAGATCCTCAGTTTCCAAGATAGCTTCCTCATACTCTGCATCATCAACTTGCCTTTCCATCTGGCGTTCCTCTTGTGTCAGTGTACGCATCCTCTTTACCGGCGTACCGTCAACGTTTCTACCGGTCATAGCCAGTGATCGTTTATGGTGCTAAACGCCTCTAGTATTCGGAACAGGGGTGTTATTAGGCTAAGAAGTGCCTTGTAACATTTGGATGAATGATGCCACGATTTGCAATTGTTCGGGGAGAGTTGAGTCAATTGAGTCGGGTTGAGATGGAACGCTACCATTGTTTACACGAGTCACACTATTCTCGGGAGTACGGCTGGTCGTTATTCTTCTCGGGGATGTTATGGTGGAGCTGTGGTGTACCGATAGGTCCGGTAAAGACAGGTTTAGAAGACCCTTGGCCAACTTCAAATCCTGGTGGATCGTGACTCGAGTTTCCAGTTTTGTCCATGACTGCTTTACAGAGACGGGAGGTCCCCTCCTTCTAGCGCCAAGTTGTTTCGGTGTTGAAACGGTTGGCGGTCTTGAGAGAAGTCCGCCAAAGATTGGGGTTATCGTCTTACGGTGAATAGTTTGCCCAAGAAGCAAACGTGAACTACCCTCGGGGGGGATGCGAGGAAACCCCCTCCGACGCTCAAGTCGATGCGTGTCCAACTTTGATTTAGCGAGAGAAAGTAGAGAGAGAGAGTAAGAATTGTGGGTGTGAGAGAATGTACACTGAGAATAGTACCGGTGGGGTATTTATAAAAGTACTATTCACTGACGAGGGTGTGTAATCCTTTGACACGTGTATGGGTTGTGGTGCATTTGACAGTGTGGGAAGATTCCCTTATTTTATCTTGTTGGGTGACCGCCAACGTTGTCGGACCACGTTGATATACTGCTTGTTAGAGGCTGTAGGCGACGTTTACAATATTCGCGGCCAATGTGGTGTTCACGGACTTTATCACGGAGGTCCGCTAACATACTTGGGTCATACCCATACGGTAATGGTATGAGTTTAGTCATGTTCCTTTTTACGCCGGGGTTAAGACAAGTTTCTAAAATAAGTTCTATGCGGGTGCGTATAAATGTGGGGCATGAATGATTGTTTGTAACTCTTGTAGTACTCATCGGCATCATATGTGGTTTTTGAGAGAAAAGACGTTGAAGTTTATGGTCTAAGTTATAATAAAGTAAATTTCAACAACATTAGCAATTAGGAGAAGATTTTAGCACACACTAACACTTGAAAATGAGACTATTTTTGTAAACTATAATGGGAAATGTACTATTGTAATACTAATTTCAATGTTTTGTGTCTTCAAACTTCTTTGCCTCTTTTCTCTATCCAGATCATGTGTTTATGTAAGAGGTCAGATTTGTAAGAAGTACTAACATAAGGATGAATTTGCTTGTGCAATCTGGCCACAGAGGCAAAGATGCTTGATGCTATTGCTACATGAATGAAGTTAAAACCATGTTCGTATTTGGATGATGGAATTCGCATTTAATAGAAGTGAAATGTGCTCATTGAGTATTAAAATTTGGAGGGAAGATTTAAGTATCATGAAATTAATTCACCATGTACTAGCTTTTACGCTCAATCTTCATGAGTTAAGGGGATCATGCTTGTGGCTGTGTAAGGAAGCAAATATTAAGAAGGTGTAAGGGAGGAGAAAATTATTCACCTTGTGAGTTTTCTTAAGCTATGAGATGGTACATGACGTTTCATGATGAACGACTAGTGTTTGCACTTTTCTTCAGTAGGATGCGTGGCTAGTGTTTTTGTTTCAAGCCTCACTCATGTACATCACATCGTTACTACATATACATCACTGGTACACTATAGGTACATTAAATCTTATATATATACATCCTCTTTAAGAGAAAATTCAAATATACGATTAAGCAACATTGACACAGCTATTCTGCAAAAAGTCGTCATATATGCATAACTAAAAATCAAATCCAATCCCCTCATATTAATAATAAAAAGCCTTATTTAGAGCATTTCATACATCTGCTATGTCATTTTTCAGCAAGTACATTGTCGTGCTTCTATGAGTACATCGAGTGACTTGTGCAAGTGCATTGAAGTGTGGCTAGTTGTTACCACTTTTTCAAATATTCTCATCGATAAATTGGGTTGTTTGCAATATCATACATAAACATGAAAGGAAAAAATTACAAAATATATAGGAGTATTCATGAACTTATTAATTTGGAGATTCGCCATTCTATGGACTCAAGCCTCCTTAAGTTGGTGAGACAAGTAGGTATTAACCCATTAAGCTTGTTGCGGGAGACATCGAGTTCTTGGATCCTTTTCAGTCTTCTTAGTGCTAGGGGTAAGCTGCAGTAATGTAATTGTCAGACATCACATGTGTTGTTAAATTGTTCCACTTAGTGAAGTTGTTAGGTACTGGTCCTCGAAATTTATTTTAGCTCAAGTTTAGGATAGTGAGTTAGTTAGGTTATCAATTTCAACAGTGAGGAATCCATCATACCACGCCCCATCTAGGTCAAGTATAGTGATACAACTGCTTGAGTCATCCCGGGGGATCGAGCATAGGATCCCGAGGAAGTGTGCATGAATCTCAGATTAGTGATGAAGATGATGGTTATGATGATGATGACCTTGGTTGCATGATCAATCCTCAAAGCATATACTTCGATCAAATAACGGAGGAACTTGGCAACTACTCTTCTATGCCTCTTATCAGTTCTGAGATAAATGTGCGACTGAGGAGCCATTACGTCGTATTACTGCTAAACCCTATAGAGAATATTTCTCAGTGGAAGGCAGTAAAAACAAGGAAATGCTGATTCTTAATTGTAATGTGTGGTAAAGGAAGAAGATCAAGAAGTGTGTTTTATTCTGTTCTCCTGTTCTTCCAGAGTTATTTTTGTTTCTGTTTTGTGAATGGCAAGGTTTTCCTGTTCTTTTGGTTTATGTGCTTGTGGTTTCTTTCCGCAGTTGTTCATTCCCAACAAATTTGCTTAACAAATAATCCCAAGCAAAGTTAATGAGAAAACAAAGAGAGAAGATCACATTAACAGAATGCTGACAAAGTATAGCCTCAAATTCTAACAATTCTAACTGGACAAGGCTTTTCGCTCCAAATGTTCACAAGGGGAACATCACACATATAAGCTTCCGCTTCCAATTCCAATCTGGCATCATTTGCAATCTTGGAGAGTCAGAAGTATCCAACTCTAACTTGCAGATATGTAGCTTGGAAAATTGTACATTGTTCTATCTAGCCCCACTAATGGCCTTTAATGTGATATATGGGAAAAGAAAACAAAATATGATCACACAAAAAGCTTGATGGTCATTAATTAGTGCTTCTAAGTTGTCTCACATCTACAAAGGAGCAATTTAAAAAAAGTCTTGCAAATCAGGCTTTTTCAGGCATGAAGAAAAGAATGAACCTGGGAAGACGTGCAACTTATGTACACAGTTGATAAGTGCATATATTTCTATGTTTCGAATCCCTAAAATTAGTCTTATAGTTGTCTTCATGTGTTATTTTATAATTTTTATTGACTTTATTAGTTGTTGGTTATTTATGCCTTTTATTATACTTTGTTGAATAATTAGCTTAAATAGTGTGTGGTTCTTATTACAGAAACTTTACAAGTTTAGACTGGTAAAGAAATACAACAAAAAAACAAAAAGAGAGAAGAAGAAATCCAAGTTCCATGCCTAAGTCTTCGGCCCAACAAGCATTAGAGTTGGACTAAAATGAACTTATGAGAAAACAAAAGAGCAACATTACAAAACCCAATACACATATGAATCATGCAAACAACAAAGGAGAAGTCAACCACATTAGTTTTTCCTCCGTTCTACTACAGCAAACCAATAGTAGTAGACCAAGAATAAGAAAAGGGAAAATAATATCCTCAATTCCAAAATTCTATCTTCATCATCTCTGATAACTAATCCCAGCAAATTGAAGAAAAGTTTGTGTGATATATGGAGTCGCAGAAGATGAAGTTTATCTGGAAGGTAATTTTATCCCTTAGTGATTTTCGCTGCCTATCCTACCACGGCGCTCTACGTGAATTGGATATATATTTCCAAGCATCTATCTTATTTGAGGAAAAGAAAGCTAGAGACGGGATTTCTGAGATTAAAGAAAGGGAGTTTGAGAGTGAAATTTCGAGGCAAAGATTGAGGGTTTGAAGTGGAGGAAGATCAATCCATCGCCGTCCAGCTACTGTGCAGCGAGGAAGAGTGAGAGTCGGGGTCGTCGGAGGTGTCGAAACCGAATTCGAGCAGCGATTTTCCGGGGATTAATTATAAGTTCTTCTCTCTCCTTCAATCTCTTTAGTTTTATCCAGAAATTTATATTCACAAATTATGATCTTATACTTGGATTATTTAATTTTTCAATTGTGTTTGTGGGTCTGTGAATTCTAGTATTTACATTGTTAGTTTCAAATCTAATATGATATTCAAGTTATATTTGTTCTTCATAGTAAAGATTACATTTTTATGCTTAATTGCTATCTTTTGAGTTTATAGTGTATTCTTATGCTAATTACATAATTTGTCCTAGTACAGATCACGTAATCCTGGTAGTAACTAGTTTAAATTAGAAGTTGCGACACAATTCCAGTTTAAAGTAGAGTATAATTTGATCAAGTAATTAATACATCTATGTGTTTTAATTGATTGGGTTGATAGTTCTTAATGCTAATAATCTGAATTTTTGCTAGTTGCGAATTACTAGCGATTGTAGGATTATTAAGAGTTATCTTTGGCCTAGTTTAAAGTTAGCTATTAGCACTCATAATTTAGTCATAGTGGGCTGCGTTAATTTCGCTTGGCTAGATTGGAGAAAAGGGATAAAGGGACATTTTGCTACCAAAATTCCTAACATTAATCTGTCATATTATGTTTGCAACTAATCGTGTTTGACCCAAATTCACTATTGTAAGGTTAAATATTTTGAAGTTATGTGCTTAATGGGTAGGCTTGTTATCGCTTGTAAATAGTAGTTTATTAGTACTTTTACTTAGTTCTATTAGTTATTACAATCTTAAACCCCCCAAATCTAGGTAAATAGATAAATAGTTGTATAATCTAGCATATTTGTGTGAGTAGTACTTTGCTTAGTTAGACTTTGAGTTTAGGAATTTAGTTGTCTCTCTGTGGGATCGACCTTTTTCTTACCCTTTTACTAGTTGTTCATTTTTTGAAGGTCTAAGATAGGTTTTTAATTTAATACGGTAAACGACACATATCAAATTTTGGCGCCGTTGCCGGGGAGATATGTTTTAGTTTCCTATTTATCAAAGTTTGACTTACTACTTGTATGTCGTTGTAGCATGACAATGTAATTTCAGTTGTAAATTTTAGTCTCAAAAGTTCTTACTGTTTAACCATGTCTTATAATAGCGTGTTCTTTTATTCTAATTTGTCTTGCTATGTGATTTTATATAGTGAACTATGAAACATTTCCTATGTTTGAATATCATATTTGCCTAGTTTCATCTTGCGTCTAAGAGTTGTGTTAACTTTGCTCAATTAATGATGATATTGTGTGATATCTACTTGTGTTCTAATTCATATAAGTCTAAAACAAAGTGGTAAGAAATGAGCAGGGTAAACATTCTGACAGCTTGCATATGTATCCTTAATACAAAGTTTATGATTGCTTAGGAGTTTAGAGTGTTTGATTTTGTCCCCAGTCCTCATTTAAGCAACCCTAAATTACACAATAAGGGTAAGATATCAGAATAGTGCAGGTTCATCTTGCGGTGCGTTGCTTAGCTAATCAGTTTTGATTCTACCTTTGCCTATGATTCAAATCATTAGAAGATTTTGTGGTATGCTACTTTAAGTTGGCATCTTATATTGTAGTAGTGTAACATGTCCATATCATGTTTGCATACAACTTTTTGCATGATATGAGCTTGTTCCACCTCCTGCATTATATTTGCTGGGAGTATCTCTCGTGCTCTCTTAGAATTATACTTTTTACTACTTGATTTTTTTTTTGCAGTGCAATAAATAGTGAATTTTGGTGCTCTGCCTGCTAGAATTTTTGCTAAGTGATTTTCAGATTCGTGCCTATAACTATAAAAATAAAACATGGAGTACTCTGCCAAGAATCTGATTTAGATTTAAAATGTCTACTTCATGAATGACAAATCTTATGAAGCTGCTGTCCAGTTTGTTTTTTTTTTTTTTTTTTTTTTTTTTTGGTTGTGCTCTAAATGGAATTGTCCTGAGTTATGAGCTGAGATGTCTAATTAGAATATGTGGCGGGTTCCGTAATGAATTTTTAGCTTTGAGTATTCCTGTTTTTGAGTTTGGGCATCCGTAATATTATGTGCTTGGATGCATTCAACTGATCTTATTACCTTATTTGAAATAGGAATAATTGTTTTAAATAAGTCAACCTTTGCGAGGTCTTCCCATTTTAAGTCTACCTTTTGATTATCCCTGATTGAGTTATGCTTATATGTCTGTTGTCTTCTATTGAGTTTTAACCTGTTTGTGACTTGTTTAGTAGCTTACTTATGACACGTGTTACAATATCCCTTCTTCTAAAACAGGCGAGGGAGGCAAGGGTGGGGGTGGGACATTGTAACACGTATCATAAGTAACCTATTAAACAAGTCACAAATAGGTTAAAACTTAATAGAAGAAAACAGACATACAAGCCTAACTCAATCAGGGATAATCAAAAGGTAGACTTAAAATGGGAAGACCGCACATAGGTTGACTTATTTAAAATAATTTTTCCTTTGAAATATGCCAGCTGTTCTTATAGATATATAAACTAGTTTGACTAAAATAATGGGGCATTATTTTATGGATGATTAGATTGCATGTCATTGAACATATATATATATATATATATATTAAGTTCTTCCTTTCATTTGGTTAGAGTTATCAATAAATTCTCTCCTGCGAAATGATCAACTGTGACGTGTTTTGATATGCTTCTCTGCTGGAATTAGTAAGACTGATTATGGCAACTTCACCTAGCACTGATGATTTGAATTTTGATTTTATATTCTATATAAATTCTTTCGTGGAACTAAGGTACTTATTAAGCTATCCGTGCTATGTATATTCTGATGTGAACCGTGACTTTGGAGCAGACATCTTGATGTTTGTTAGTGCCTGATATTTGAGCATATTAATGCTGCCACCTTAAGCTTTACATTTTGTCTAATAATACTTTTCAAATAGGTTGTTGTGAAGCATGTTGATTTTCATTTTCTATATATTAATTTAGTATACTTTTCAGGTGCATGAGTTTGGATACTGCAACCAAACTTCAGCGAATAAACCAGTTCATTGAAACTCTAAACAAAGCCAGCCCAGAGAAATTACGATACATCTTTCAAGATAGACGAATCGAAGATTCAAACATGGGGGACGAAAGAACATTAAAGGAATTAGGAGCTCCGAAGCTAGATGATGAACCTCTCTGCATTGTTTTTCCAGTTTTGGAGAAACCCTTGAAGCTGAACTCAGGTTTTCTTAATCTTCTTCCCAAGTTCTATGGGAACGCAGGTGAGGATCCTCATAGACATTTAAAAGAATTTATAGTTGTTTGTTCAACTATGAACCTGAAGGAATTGAACAAAATCATGTAAAATTGCATGCTTTCCCATTTTCCCTACATGATTTAGCTAAAGATTGGTTGTATAGTCTGTCTTCTGGTTCCATTATGACTTGGGACGCCTTACAAAAAGCTTTTCTGGAAAAATTCTTTCCCGCAAGTCGTATTAGATCCATAAGGAAGGAAATATGTGGAATTAGACAACATGCTTCAGAATCACTTTATGAATATTGGGAACGTTTTAAAAGATTATGTGCTTCATGTCCACAACATCAAATAACTGATCAACTGTTAATTCAATATTTTTATGAAGGATTGTTGCCTAATGATAGGGGTATGATTGATGCTGCTAGTGGTGGTGCATTAGTAGACAAGACACCAACTCAAGCCAGGAATTTAATTGCTAACATGGCCCAAAACACTCAACAACATAGCACTAGAAATGACGTTAAACGAGTAAATGAAATTGACTTAAGTGGTGTAAAATCTCAATTGCAAGAAAATGCTCAACAAATTGCTACTTTGAACACTTTAGTGTCTAAAATTGTTGTTGGTAATGAGTCTAAAGCTAGAGTATGTGGTATATGTTCTGATTTTTCTTATGTTACTGATGCTTGTCCTACTTTGCAAACTGAAGATGTTACTGCCTTAGGTGGTTTTTCCAGTCAAAGAAAATGTGACCCTTATTCACATACTTATAATGAAGGTTGGAAAGATCACCCAAATTTAAGGTATGGAACTAGAACACAATTTTCACAAACTAATCAACCTAGGCAATTTGGTCAGCAAAACCCTCCACCCAGTCGTCTAGACCATCATTAGAAGACTTAGTTAAGCAATTAACTACTCAAATAGGTCAAGTTCACAACCATGGAGTCGAGTATCAAAAGAAAACTGATAATCACCTTCATCACATAGATACTCAAATAGGACAAATTTGTACTTCTCTAAGTAACCTAGAAACTCAACTTTCAGGTAAACAACCATCTAAACCACTACCTAACCCAAAAGAAAATGCCAAAGCTGTGACCCTTAGGAGTGAGAAAGAGTTGAGTGAACCTATGGTAAAGAGTAGGGAGATTGAAAAAGAGATAGAAGTTAAACCTCATGATGGACTTAATATAGGGGGAAATGGAGAAGAAGAGAGTAGAAAAGAACATGAAGGAAAGAGTAATGTTAATTCTGAAATTGATGTTTCTCGTTTTAAAGATGTGCCTCCTTTCCCTTCCAGATTTGCTAAAGCAAAGAAAGAGGCTCTTGACAATGAAATTCTTAAAACTTTTAGGAAAGTTAAAGTCAATATTTTTTTACTTGATGCTATTAAACAGGTCCCCCATTATGCAAAGTTTCTTAAGGAACTTTGTACTAACAAAAGACAATTTCGCCCTTCTGAAAAGGTAAGTATGGGCGAAAATATTTCAGCTGTGATTCAAAAGAAGCTACCCCTAAATGTAAAGATCCTGGCATGTCTTCTATTCCTTGCAAAATTGGTAATTCGAAATTTGAAAGATGTATGCTAGATTTAGGAGGTTCTATTAATGTTATGCGCAAATCTGTCTATGATACTTTAAATGTGGGATCTTTGTCTACAACTAATGTAGTTATTCAGTTAGCTGATAGGTCGAATGCATTTCCCATTGGAGTTTTAGAAGATGTACTGGTTCAAGTAAATGAATTAGTCTTTCCTGCTGATTTTTATGTACTTGACATGGGTGATAGAACCGATAATGTTCCTTTACTGTTGGGAAGACCTTTCTTGAAAACTTCTAAGACTAAAATTGATGTTCATGAGGGTAATTTGACGATGGAATTTGATGGTGAAATAATTAAGTTCAATATATTTGATGCTTTGAGATACCCAAGTGATGTTATAAGTTAGTTCTATTGATTCCTTTGATGCTTTTGACTGGATGGCTCAAGAAGTTTTTGATAAGTGGTGTGAAAAATTATTTGAGATTGATGATTTTAATGATAGCAAGGAAACTAAAATGTCTGCTTCTTTAGTAGGTATGTCTGATGTAGCAAGTCTTGATTCGCGGAATGATAAAAAAGATAATTTTGATCTTTCTTTGCCATTGTCTGTACCTAAACTAATCCCTTCTATTGTTAAAGCACCTCAATTGGAGTTGAAACCACCTAAAATATGTTTATTTAGGTGATAATGAGACTCTACCTGTGATTATCTCAAATGCTCTAAATCACTCTCAAGAAGATAAATTGGTAAATGTGCTAAAAGACCACAAGGAAGCTATAGGATGGACTTTAGCTGACATAAAAGGAATTAGTCCCACCTTGTGCATGCATAGAATTTTTTTTTGAAAAAGATGCTTAACCCACTAAAGAAGCTCAACGTAGGTTAAACCCCTCCATGATGGAGGTAGTTAAAAAGGAAATCCTGAAGTGGTTAGATGCAGACGTGATTTATCCTATTTCTGATTCTCAATGGGTAAAACCTGTTCATGTGGTCCCCAAAAAGAGTGGAATAACTGTTGTTGAAAATGCTAAAGGGGAGCTTGTTCCAACTAGAGTGTCTAATGGATGGAGGGTGTGCAATGACTATAGGAAGCTTAATCAAGCTACTAGAAAATATCATTTTCCTTTGCCCTTTATTGATCAAATGCTAGAAAAACTTGCTGGTCAATCATTCTTTTGATTTCTTGATGGCTATTCTGGTTATACTCAAGTACCCATAGCCCCTGAAGATCAAGATAAAACCACATTTACCTGCCCTTTTGGTACATTTGCCTTTAGGAGAATGCCTTTTGGATTATGCAATGCCCCTGGATCTTTTCAGCGTTGTATGATGAGTATCTTCTCTGATTTGATTGAACACGACATGGAAGTGTTTATGGACGATTTTACTATTTTTGGTGATTCTTTTGATAGATGCCTCCATGGTTTGTCTCGTGTTTTGAAAAGATGTGTTGAAACTCACCTTGTGTTGAATTTTGAAAAATGTCATTTTATGGTAGAACAAGGTGTAGTGCTTGGACATATTGTAAGTGCTAAGGGCTTAGAGGTTGATAAGGCTAAAATAGATGTCATTAGTTCATTACCATATCCTACATGTGTTCGTGAAGTTAGATCTTTTTTAGGGCATACTGGCTTCTATAGACGCTTTATTAAGAATTTTTCCAAAATTGCATCCCCCTTGTGTGTTTTGCTTGCTAAAGATGCCACTTTTGATGATAATGATGAACGTAAAAGGCTTTTGATGAGTTAGAAAGAAAAATTGACTAGTGCACTCGTCATTCGACCACCCGATTGGACTTTACCTTTTGAAATCATGTGTGACGCTAGTGATAAGACCATAGGTCCCGTTTTAGGTCAAAAGAAAGATAAAGAATCGTATGTGATCCATTATGCTTCTAAATCACTTCATTCTGCCTAATGCAATTATACTGTAACTGAAAAAGAGATGTATGCTGTCATTTTTGCTTTGGGAAAGTTTAGACCTTATTTACTAGGCACACATGTGATTGTTTATTCTGACCATTCGGCTCTAAAGTATCTTTTGAAAAAGAGAGAATCAAAACCTCGTTTGCTTAGGTGGATGCTTTTGTTACAAGAGTTTGACTTAGAAATTAGAGATAAGAAGGGTGTTGAAAATCTCGTTGCTGACCACCTTAGTAGAATTGTTCCTAGAGATGATTGGCCTTTAATGACTGAATTCTTTCCTGATGAAAAACTACTTTCAATGCATCATGTTGAAACTCCTTGGTATGCTGATATGGTTAATTATTTGGTGACTCGCACATTCCCTCCTACTTTGTCTAGAGCTCAAAAAGAAAAGATTAAATCTGATTCAAAGTATTACTTTTGGGATGATCCTTACCTGTCATAGTCTTGAAAGTGCAGGACATTTTGGTCCTCAAAGGACTGCTCATAAGGTTCTTGAATGTGGTTTATATTGGCCTACACTTTATAAAGATGCCTATTTGTTCTGTAAGTCATGTGAACGTTGCCAAAAGACTGGAAATTTATCTAAAAGGAATGAAATGCCTCAATCTGGTATATTGATTTGTGAAATATTTGATGTATGGGTATAGATTTTATGGGGCCTTTTCCTCTTCTTTTGGTAATGTATACATCATTCTTGCTGTTGATTATGTATCTAAATGGGTATAGGCAAAGGCTACAATCACCGATGATGCTAAAACAGTGGTCAAGTTTGTTAAGAGTCGTATTTATAATAGATTTAGCATGCCTAAAGCTATTATAAGTGATAGAGGGACTAACTTTTGTAATAAAACGTTTGGGGTTTTGCTTGAAAAATACCTTGTGACCCATAGAGTAGCTACTGCATATCATCCGCAGACCAGTGGCCAAGTGGAAGTGTCTAATAGGGAAATAAAAAGCTATTCTCGAAAAAATGGTCAACCCAAATAGGAAAGATTGGAGCCTTCGACTAGGTGATGCGTTATGGGCATATAGAACTGCATATAAAACAACGCTAGGCATGTCTCCTTATAGACTTATTTTTGATAAAACCGTGTCACTTGCCTGTAGAAATCGAACACAAATCATTCTGGGCAGTGAAGCAATGTAACCTAGACTATGATCATCCTGGAAAAGATAGAAAGTTGCAGCTCCTTGAATTAGAGGAATTACAGTTAGAATCTTATGAAAATGCTAAGATTTATAAAGAAAAGACTAAGGCTTTCCATGACAAAATGATAGCTAGGAAAACATTTCAAGTTGGACAGAAGGTCTTGTTATATAATGCTCGTTTACGGTTATTTCCTAGAAAGTTGCAGCTTCAATCTCGATGGCTTGGACCATTTCTCGTGACTGAAATTTTTCCTCATGGTGCTGTTATGATCAAGAGTTTGGATACTAATAAAGTTTTTAAGGTTAATGGTCACAGGTTGAAACCATTTTATGATCAAGTACAGGTCCTGGGCATAGAAGAAATCTCCCTTGAGAAGTTCTAAACGAAATAGGAGTACGTCAAGCCAACGACGAGAACCAAAGGCGCTTGTTGGGAGGCAACCCAAGTTACACTTTTTGCTTTCAATTTTTGTAGTTACTTTAGTTATTGACTTCTGCAATTAGAGTTCGCAATATTCCCTCATGTAGAGGTTGCTTACAATATTCTTGCTCATACGGATATGTGTGCATACGACATTCTATTGTGATTTCGCTAAACACCTAACACTTATACTATGTTGGCAGGACTTCATGGATCAACATGCTAGTATATACTCGGCGTTGACGTTCGTAGGCAAGTATCACATTGTGGTTCCGTGACAACTACATCACCATCATTCAATAACTAGCTAAGTTTCTTGTTCTATCTCTTACCTTATTCTCCATTGAGGACAATGTTGATTCTAAGTGTGGGGGATTATGAAAATCTTCTATTTTGAGCTGGACATTTGGTGAATTGGCAAAATCATAGGATGAATTGTGTTTTGTGCTGGCATTATATGATGTATAATTATATATATTGAATACAGGTTCTGGTATCCATGACTTTAAGTTATTAAAAATTGGGATATGTCCTGTTTTAGGGGAAGTGCTGCGAAATTTTTTGTAAATTTTTTATTTTATTTAGTTACTATTATTCAAAAAAAAAAATTGTGCTTTTTGCTAGCATTAGTTATAGGACTTTAGTTGCATTTAATTTAGGATTTTCACCTCTTAACTTCCTAAGGAATGGCGATTAGTAAGTTGATAAGAAACTCTAATCTAACGTCTTTTTGAAATAAAATAATTTTTTCGAAATAAAAGATTTTGGGATGTTATATAATTGGAATATAATAGTCGAACTTGAGATATTTATAATACAATTGAAAAAGAAATTATCTTGCTTCTCTTAAATAAGTTGGCTAGATAGATAGACCAAACCTTGTGAGCTTCTGAGCCTATTAGACTGACACATCTGCATCAGTCTCATTATTTTGTTTCTTGTGTGATAGTTCCTCAATGAAGTATGGCTCTTGAACTTGACTTGGTATTCTTTGAGATTTTTGTGACAAATGCTATGAAGAAATAATTTAGGCGTTCTTTTCATTTTTTTTTAAGCCTCAAAGATTTTCTTTCATATAATATTTACCTTTCTTTAGCCCTTTTGAGGCCTTAAAATCCGTGTTTATTTGCTAACCATACATTACAAACCTCTGCCTCCTACATATTATACCCAAGCCTGGCTAAGGGGAGTTATTATATTAAGTTTGTATTGTAAGGTTGCGTTATAGTGGAGACATATTGGAAAAAAAAAAAAAGAGAAAACAAGGGTTATATGAGTGAAAGAAAATTATTATTGAAAAAAAAAATTATAGAAAGGTGAAAATGTTATGAAATATACATATAAGGTCGTTATTGCATTACTTGTGAACGATATGGTGGATGATATGAAAAAAGAGAAAAAAAAAATTGGGAGTATGATATTTAATGTATAAATGGAGTTTCTTGTGACTAGAACATCTTAAGTCATGTGTTTTGGCTCCTTTAGCTTGGCTATTAATAAATCCACATTTCTAAATATTATTCCTAGCCAACCTTAGCCGCATTTACCTTTTGAAAGACCTTTGATCTTTATATATTGGTGTCACTTTCAAGTGAGAATTGAGACGAGCACTAAGTTTATAGAAATATACTTTATTCTTACTTGACTAAGTTATAGGTTCGAAAGTGAATATTATTTAACCCTGCATATACGAGAACTGAAAGTTTGGCTCATACATGCAGGTCTATTTATGGAACTCGATACGCATACAAGTGCGATTCATGCTGATATTTTTGAGTTGTGAATATAACAATTAGTTCATGAAGTATTATGAAATTTGATAGTTCGATTGTTTGAACACTAAGAGTATGACATCTCCACTAACATTTTCTCAATG
>CANSNZ010000518.1:0-141819 GCA_947646795.1 Beta lomatogona | reverse complement strand
TAGTATGAAGATTATTAATTTTGTGTTGCTGTAAGATTTCCACAAAGTACTAACTAAGAGTGAAAATTATGAGACATTTTTTTTTTATATGCCTTATATTTGTGAGGCCTTTTGGTAAATGTGTCATTTACCTAAAGATTTCCATAGCAATATGCAATTCCATTTGTGAACTAGTGCTGTTATTATTGCAATATTTCATCAACCACCACACAAACATGCAAAAAGAAGGAAGAAGAGAGGAAAAGAGACCTGGCCACAGCAATATCCTTGGCTTCAGCCGAGAATAGTCCAGAAACAGCTTTGGGAACACCTAGAAATGGTCCACCAATATTCATTACCGCTTTGATATGTTTAGCACACCAATCAGATCCACCCCCACCACCCATAGGGGCAGGTGCCTCAACCCATTTCATAAAGTGTAGAAAGTACAGAGCACCCATGGAATGTGGAATGACAACAACCTTGTTCCCTCCGTTTGTAGCAACCATGAGTTCAATATTACTTTTCATCCTGCTAAGAGTCTGGTCCCTTACCTGATGATTATATGGAAGGCAGACAGGCAAGACTAAGAATATTATAAAGCTTTTGTAACTATGGAGTAAAGAAGATGCAAAATCGTTTTCATGCATGAAAGACTACTAGGAAGATGCAAAACCAACTTGATGCAACAACTTATATGCGACTGCCTGTGTATGTCAGTCTAATATTCTAATCAATAAAAGCTCAATATCAAAACTAGCTAAGCCTGAGTTTTGCAGACATTCAAATACATTTCTACATATCAATTAAAACCCAGCAGATGTAGAACAAATTGCCCAACTTAAAGTGCAAAATTTCGTTCCACAAAATCCCTTATTTGCTTCTGTTCAAGTTACCTGCTAAAACCACTGAACTTAGATGCGGAACACATAAATTAGGAAGTAATGATATATTAGTTCTCCAAGTGTATTTAGAATCTTTAAGATTACACAGATGCCTGACCCAACAGCTTAATGTTTGTTAACTTTACATACCATAATTATAAAACATTCTAAAACCCAAAGTACAAAGAAAAATCCCAATCTAGTTCTACAAATAGAATCACTTTTGCAGGAGCATAAAACATAAAGGCTGGCCTGACAAAAAGTACCTCAGTGTTCTGGAATGCGATCCTCCAATCATATGCAGCCATATACATTGTTTTCCCCTCATACCCAATTCGAGCCAAATTAGCAATCAAAACAGCCCATACAAAAATAGCCAGGTGCAAAATAATCAGCTGCCACAAGACCAGAGACAGGTCTGACCCTCACACCAGGCGGATCCAGTCCAGTTTCATTATCCAAAGACATGTGCTCAACCCAGCAAAGGGGTCTGCCAAAAAAAATTAAGAAGTAGCATTAAGGACATTATGGAGCTACTTAATTATTGAGGAAGAAAATCTACTTGGATGGAACTTATTAACACTAATTAATGATTTTCAGCAGAAATTGGTCGGAGCAACATGTTTTTTTTTCTTTTGGGGGTGAAGGAGGGGCGTGCATAGGGGACTACACAAGGAAATAAGAGTAGGCAAGGTTCGAACCTAGAGGTGTTGGGTACCGGCCACAATGAGTTTACAAGATAAGCTTAGAGATCAACAACCGAATGAGTAATGACAATATTACACTCCATAGAACAGTTACAGTGTGAATAATGCTCGAAAGCCGCTCCATAAATGAACCATGGAAGTGGTTACGCAAACAACAATGACACACACCATGCAATAAAGTTTCCCTTTATCCCTATCAGCCCCTACGCCAATATATATATGTCAATTAAAGCATACTTTTACCAATCACTACATGTACACTTTCCGGTACTTGGAATAGGGTACAACAACTCAGATTACTAAACTTATAAAGCTAACTCATTAAGAGCTTGCGTGAGAGATCAAAAATCAGAAAAGAGCAAAAGTGAGATCATATTTCCTCGAAAAAGAGCTGTAATGAATCAATAAACAAAAAAGAAGGTACAATAGCTATCCAATTAAAACCCCAGATCCAACTTCGGATTGAAGAAATTATCGATATAAGTTTCGTACTAGAATCTCAATGTTATGTACAGAGGAGCAGCATCTGCAATGACCAACATTATCTCTAGCAAAACCTGTTGTATACTTGTATATACAAAGAAACACAAACCTAAGTCTGGCTAAAAAAGAAAAGGCACTGGGGGGTACAAATTTAGAGAAAGATGAAGACTGAGAGAAAGGAAGTTAAAAAGCACAGCTAAACCTAATATTCTAGGTATTTACTTTTAATAAAACAGAATGAACATGACAAAGGAGCACAGGAATTACAAGTGATGATTCCAAACGCTGTTAAAGTGGGTGAAAAGGTCTGCTTTAGATGACAGATAATCAGACTAACAGATCTCGAAAGATCAAGAAGCAATCAGGAACTCCAATAGGTCAAGAAACTAGTATGCATAAGAAATGCAACATGGAACTTACCTCATGGGATATCCAGAAGACCGGCAATTCCCTAAGCAGTAGTGTCATCTTCAAACTTTTAAGACCCAAGTTAGTGTCACCTCTATATCGCATAAAATTACTTTACTTGCTACTCGTGAAGGAAAAGTATATAGGTGCTAATTTTAGAGAAAATCAAAGGACCAAATTTTCAAGGAGAGTTCATTTGTGTAGAAGCATGCCAAATCAATCGACAATTAACATATCAAAATTGCATCCATCATACTCAGCGTAGATGATGAACATAACTATAGCAAGGAAAATAGAAGACAAATAAGAGTTGGATAAGATACCCTGCATCGTATGCCTTAAATTGCATTTCAGCAGATTGACCCCAACTTCCCCATAATGCTAATATAATGAACAGAGAAGTTTTATGGCTTCTTCCATTAAAACCAAAACAATTAGGTCTGGAGGTACCTTTAACCTCTAGAGAGGCGCAGACAAAACACCCTTCACATACCAGAAGGCATACAACAGAAGTTCCAGGCCATTTACAAACTACAATCCAGTAAAAGTTGTGGTCTTTGAATATTCACTCTCAGAATAATGTCATAATGTACACATAGGTTAAGAACATCGAATATAATCCACAAAAGTTCCCAATATCCACAACATTTGAATATAAAGCAAGTTGTTTAGAACTAATGAGTAACCGCCACCAACTTCGATCGGACATATACTAGGGGTTGCTACATATTTAAAGAGCCACTGTTTTGAAGTGTTACCGGAAACACCCTATAGAAAAATACCAACTGAATTGCAAACTGAACCTTTGCAAATATATGTATGACAAATTTCCAAATGAAACTTAGTTTTGGAGGCGTTTTGGTGTTAATTTGTCTTGGCTTTCCTGTCAGTGATTCAAACATCTGATATCTATATAAAGGAAACATTGTACAATTTCTCAAGATAAATTATAACGGAAGCAGTGATGTTCATCTAACCATCCATGTGATACATAAGATCTGAGGACATAGAGCAGAAACCAGAGGCGGATCTAGGATTTTAAACTTGGGGGGTCCTAACTAAACCAATCAAATCGACAAAAGATCATAATACACAAATGCGAGGTTGAGTTTTAACGATATATAACAAAACCAAACTTTATGACGTTGAGGTGGTGGAGACGTGGAGTAGTGGCATCACTTCCCACCTCATATATCTGAGGTCTAGGGATCAAACCTCATGGAACTCAATATATGAATAGTGTATAAAGTCAAACAGTTGCATTTATATGAAAACAGAAGGAGAATTGAGCATTTTATCACAAAAAGAAAAAAATTAAGTTGAATTAAAGGTAAAACTATGAGATATGGATATTATTCAAATTAATGAATTGAAGATCTAAAATAGAAAAGAAAAGTGCTTAAATTGAAAAGACAAAGAGCAAGAAGTAAAAAATAAAATCCTCTCCAAAAAAAAAGTAAAAAAAAAAAAAAAAGGAAAAAAAAAAACAAGGAAAGAAGAAAAGGCTGGAATTGCTACTGAAGGATTTGAACCCGCATTGGATTACCAGCACAAATGTTGTAGAGTTGACCATTGGGGCAACATGGGTTGTGTGAAACAACAGTGACGGATATTTCTTTTAACCTGTTGTCTTGTTGCCGTTCAAAGAAAAAGGAAACTGGATTTTTTTTGGGGGGCCCGGGCCACCCAGGACCCATAATAGGTCCGCCCCTGGCAGAAACGGCAGATAAGATGTTTCTCCTGTTTCCACTATCTATCTTCCTATATACTGGATGCAACAGATTGGTCTTGAAATAGTATTTCGATTATTACCATCCAACTTAGGCACTGATATTAAACCCTTTCATCCAGACATCAGAAACATTCAATGGAAATACCTTACTATTCAGGGCATAAATCTCTGCAGAACATCCAAACTGATACAATAAGATTGACAGTGAAACTTTCACCTGAACTTATCATGATTTTGGAGGGCTGTTTGTTGAGAGGCAAAAGTAAAAGTAAAAGAACCTCAAATCTTTATTCCTTCAACAACGTCCTCATCAGGAAATCCAACATATACAGGCTACCAAAGATTAAGATCAATTACTCAGAAACAAGCACACAGCCACCAAAGAAATCCATAAACATCATTGAGCGTAGAGATCATGGGAACACCCTCAGCCCAAAAATTTCCTCATCCAACCTGCAGCAAGATGGATCAGAAGAATAGAAAAATTTACCCATCTATTGTCATCCAATTTGAGCCCCTAACAGCTCTTTGATAACTAGGAAAGGCATGAACTGTAAACTGCACTAGAATAACTTTTCCAATTTAGTCCTTACTATAGTTCAACAAACTAATCAACCACTTGCGAACTGCTTTAATGATACTTCTGTTCACAATGAAGTATGTGATATAGCGCAAATTCAAGCTCTTTAGGAATATTAGAAATATAAATTGAATATCGACAAAGAGCTTGCAACACTGGAATACTTTCAGGCTGACAAATACGTTAACTGTTGGGTCAGTGCTTAGGTAATCATCAAAGGAAGATTAGAACTTCTTAATTCGAGCAGCGTTCTAAGCTAATTGATACTCTACAATTCCCAGAGGCCAGAACTTGTCATGGAACAATTTCAAATCTTGGGATGCAGTCGCGATCGCAATCGCAATAAAGGTCGTGGAATCACTGGCTGTTGTTACCAAATTTCACGGTCACGGCAAGCTCAGAAACATTTACAATACGATGCGATGCAGCGATTTGGCGATCCGGCTGAGAATTAATACCATTATCTCCCACAGATGAACCAGGTCAAGCTTGCATGATAGTTCTAACTAGAAAAGCAAAAAAAAAATTATATGGAAATGCAGGCATAAACAAGATACATGGTATAGCAAAATCATTCTCCAGGAAGCTAAAAGGAAAATTTTGTCTTTTGTCCAATTTGTTAAGCAACATATAAACTCATGAATGCTGGTGGACTTTCAATAACTAGCTCCATAGACTCAGAAACAACATCCACAACAAGGAAAGTAAAGACGGGAACCAACAAAGGATAAATCCCTATAATAGACAGCAATATATCGAAAAAACAAGCAAATCACAAAAGCTAAGCAATAGCTACTTTATCTACCTCATACATTATCCAACGTTACAACTTCCAACATATCAAAAGCTTCTTATACTAAAGGCATTGTACTCAATCTAAATGAATAAATCCTCACATCCCCAAACTCCAAAAAACTTGCCTTTGCAAACATCCAACTACTTAACTTCACTTCAAAAACCTAAAAAGATCCCAACCTTTTCACCATGAACAACCTTTCCACTCCACAAACTAAATAACTTCCAAAATCTCAAACAAACTCACAACAATTCATTAAAAAAAAAACCCCACAAAAAAAATACTTCCTCCATTTTTTAATACTCGCAACATTGAAATGTGCAGAAGAAGGAACAATGAGAGAAGAGTGATACATAGAGGTAAAATAAAACCTCCATGTGCTAGGGGAGAGAAAGAGATAATATATTATCCTGAAAAAGTCGAACATTGCAAGTAAGGGCAACAACAATGGTTAGTTAAATCCATTGTTGCTTAGGTGGGTCTCATAGCTTTCTTTAGCTAAATCTACTTGAAGCCAACACCCATCCATTGGTTTAGCTAAATTATTTGTTGCCACAGTGGGTCTCATACATCAAAAAACCAGCTTGCTCTACACTTCTATTGGAGATGGGACCCACATATATTTGCTTAGCCAATTTGCTCTATAAAGCAAATAGCCTTTCTTTAGCAAAACTATCAATGTTGCTTGAGTGGTTTAGCCAATAGATAATCATTTAGCAAAATTACTAGCAAGTCCAAAACTTGCACCATTAAGTTGCTCTAACACAAAACTACCTAAAAATGGAAAACGCTGCAAGCATTAAGATACCGAGGAAGTAAAAACCAAAACAGCACAACAATCCAAACCCAAAAAATGTACTTCCTCCAATTTTTTGTTAAGATGCTACACTTGTATAGTAATTACTATTCACCAACTAATCTTATTCGATTTGGTATTCCTTAATGTATAAGAAATAACATAGTTGTTTGATTCATCTTAGTTCTTAATGCATAGTTTTATAATATCAAATTTTAATATTTTCTCTTAAGATATTATTGGTCAAATCAATGCATTGAATGGCGTGAAAACGAAAGGTGTAGCAACTAAAGAACTATACCTTCTATACAGTTCACCAAAAGTACCACCCCAAAGTCTTTTACGAAACAACCCCTCAGCACATTGATGACCTTCCCACAGCTCAAGTCCTCCAGTAACAATCCCAGGGACAAAAACAACAGGATGTTTAACCTTCAATCCTTCTTTATGTAACTTCACACCAGGTGGGTCCGGCAAAGGCCCAGTTATAGCTTCTGTAACATACTGTGGAAACGAAGCAGGCATCGCATTGAAAAGAAACAACAAAAACCACCATGTACAACATATAAACCCAACAAACCAACAACAACTATCAATGCATGACCATTTTTTCTTCAACTTTGTAATTTTCACCTCTTTCTCTCTCCTCTTTTTCGTCTCCTCTACTTCTTCTTTCTCGGTGGTTCTAGAATCTTCTTCTGGAGGCGGCGTTGGTGGTGGTGGTGGTGGTGCCTTCCTCCGCCGTGGAAACGGCATCGTTTCTTCCGCCCCCTAAAAAGGGGTGTTGAATTTATTGATTTAGGGAGAAAAGTGGAGAAATGATTGTTTGGGAAATTTGAATTTTTGAAATGGGTAACGGTAAAATTTGGAGTTTAGAGGTTGGTGTTGAAATGAAGGTGGTTTTTTCGCCGGTGGCAATGGAGGAGAGAGAGTCAGAGAGATTGAATGTTAGTTTGTTTTTGGTTGGTTTTTTGTTTTTGGTTTTTTCGGTTTTGGGGAAAAAAAAAAGAATAGAGACAATAATACGTGGAAATAACTAAGAGGGGTGTTCTGGAAACAGCTTACAAGTTCAGACGGTTGGGCTATGATGATGGGCCTGGTGAGTGGTGGCTGTAGCGTACTTCGTTTTCTTAAGAAGGGTAACAATATACTATTGGAATGTTCACGTTAATCACGTACTTTTTATTTTGGAAAAAATTGGCAGAATAATCCAAGTTGACAAGTTCCCACTATTGCTATTGACCATCTCTCTAAAATAATTTCAACTTTCATTAATCCTAAAATAATCTCAACTAGTTTTGAAGCCCGTGCGTTGCACGAGTTTATTGCTTTTTTTTTTTTGCAAATTTTTGTTTATATTGTTGATTTTGTGTTGCTGTGAAATGAGTTTTTTTAATACAATTGTATTTACATACTTTCTCCGTTCTTGGTCTATTGCAACAATTATCACTTTGGTTAGTTTCATCTATAGGGACCACTCCACTTCTGGGTAAAAAATGCAACTATAGTTGACAATTGCTTTTACTTCATGTTAATAAAACCATGATTAATTACTCAAATTGCCTCATAAAGCTGCGTTTACATTATTCAAGATTTACTTATCCCCCTACTCTAGTTAATTAAAGGAGCCTCTATGCTAAACTACCCTTTTTCTATTTCCTCAGAGCCATGCCCGAACCCATTGTTGCAGTGGAAAAGAACGGAGAAAGTATTTATCATTATACTCGAATTTCTAGATTTGTTATTTCGATATATAAATTCTATATTGTTTAATATTCAATTATATGTTGTAGCTAAGTTTATTGTTAAATGGTTTTCCAATAATTGATATGACTAACAATGACTATCACAGTTTTAACATGAAAAATGGCCGAATGTCGTTGACAAACTTTCATTTGATTCTTCATGCAATCCATCATGGTATGCTATAGGTTCAAAACTATAGATATGTACTTTTTATCTTTATGTAACGCAATTTTAAAAAATATGATTTTGAAAGACATAATTTTTATTGTCACATATAATACGCTACTTTATAGTTATTTTTATATGTATTTAAAATAAAAAATAAAGAATATGTTATTGTTCATCTAAATTAATATATTTTCATAAGTTGTAAAATTATATTGTACATGGAACTTATTTCGAATCATATTTCGAGCACTCTTTGACGGTAAAAAGAATTATAATATTGTGAATTATGTAGCAAAAGTTAAATTCAATTTACATAATATGTTAAATTCAATTTACATAGTATAATAATTTAGGTTGTTTATTTAAAAAGAATGTAATCTTCAGTTATATAAAACACCTTATGTGTATTTATATCTATGGTGAACACAATTTTTTTTAAATAAATTAAAAATTAAAAAGAATGACATGACATGCTTAGATGGGGCTCTCTATAATATTCTAATAATGTTGTTCAAAATCAAACTCTAATTTTTTCATCATACATAACTCTAATATGTATATATAACTTTATCGCTATAGATTTTATTTTTTGTTGTAACAACAAAGTTCTAATAAATTGTGTTGCAATATTAAATTGTGTTGGTTCAGTTGAGTAATAAGGTTCAGATTTTAAAAGATAATATGTTTAACCCTGTAATATGATCGAATACGATAATCACATATAATACACTATTCTTATAGCTATTATTATATTTATCTAAAAGAAAGACTAAATAATGTCTTACCATTCATCTAATTAAATATATTTTCATGATTTGTAAAACTATATTGTAGATGAATCTTACTTTGAAGCATATTTTAAGCACTCTCTAATGGTAGAAAAATTATAATGTTTTGAATTAGGTAACAAAAGTTATATTCAATTTACATAATATAATAATTTAGGTTGTTTATTCAAAACGAAACTCTAATTTTTCCCTATCGAAAACTCCTTTTATGTATTTCATATATGTAGAACTCTGTTTTTTTAAAATACTTAAAATAAAAATTAATGACATGACAATCCTATGTGGCGCTCTCTATTTCATAAGTTCTAGAACTATATTGGAAATCCATCTTATTTTGAAGCATATTTCGAGCATTATCCAATGGTACAAAAATTATAATATTCCGAATTACGTACCAAAAGTTATACACAATATACATGATATAATAATTTACGTTGCTCTTCAAAACCAAACTCTAATTTTCGCTTATCCAAAACTCCTTATATGTATTTAAATCTATTTAGAACTCTATTTTTGTAAAAAAAATAAAAATAAAATTTAATGACTTGGCAATTCTACGTGGCGCGCTCTATGCTCTCGAAATCTTGAGGAGCTCCCTATGCTTCCGAAAAGTTCCTCCTTTATATATATACTAGTATTGGGACCCAGGCAAATGCCCAGGCTTTTTCGTGAAGTAGAGGTAGAGTTTCTTTTAATATTTATACCCCTATTTTTGGCATTATCTTTGACATTGGTTTCTAATTTATATGTCATGAAAAAACTCATTATATTATTTAGAAACATACTATATCATGCAGAAACTACATCATTTTTGAACAATCCACTATATCATTTAGACACTCACTATATCATGTAGAAATTCACTATATAATTCAGACATTCACTCTATCATGCAGAACCTACATATCTTTATATATTAAAGCACATGTCACAATATACTACACAACCTACATCTTCATGCATGTTAAAACATTAAAAATAAAACCTCCATATGTTCTAGACCAATGAAAAGTTAATGGAGAAAGTTCAAGATAAAACTTAACTTTCTTTAGTACTCATTGTGTTTACAAATCAAATTAAAGCACATATCATATAAATATGAAACAATTTGTTAAATTATGAAGGATTAGTAATATTGCTACGGTATGTTGCTATGGTGCCCTTCAAGCCTCAATAGACCAACATGATTAACAATATCAATCCTCTTTATAATATGTTGACCATGTCCCATCTTATCCAACATTCATTTTGGAGGAGACGAAAGATACAACATTTGTTTCTTATCAAAGGAAAAGGAAATATGAGCAGTATATCTATTAGAAATAGTACATTCGGTTACTTTAATAATCTAGCCTTAATTCTAATTGAATCGCTAATTCCAATTGCAGTAGGTTAATTACTTTAATACGTTAGTATAGTCAATATTTCTTTTATACGTTACTTTAATATAAAACTTTAAATATATTATAAATGGATCTTATTTTAAAGTTCTTTTTGAACACTTTCCAATGGTACAAAAATTATAATTTTACGAACTACTTCCTCCGTTTCTTTATAAGTGCAACATAGAGAAGGTGGGGGAATACCAAGGAATGTAGAGAGAAAGTTGGGACCATAATAAAGTAGAGTAATTCAAGTGATGAAACAAAAAAATTGTAGTCCCTTCTTGCTTTTTGGTGGCATATTTGTAATAAGAGTGGATTTTTTTTTACCATTTAAAGCTTAGTTGCACTTATCGTGACTATTCCAAATAACGGAAGTATTGCACTTATTAAGAAACGGAGGTAGTATATATTTAAAGTTATAATCAATTTACTATATTTAAGATTTTCATTGTGAACCCAACTCTATTTATTCATATCATAAACTCTATTTATATTTTAATCAATTTAGAACTCTATTTATATTTATTATTTATAAAAAATGACATGCCACTTAATGAGCGCGACAAATGGCGTCAAATGAGGACGCCAAATGTCGCGACCTCGTAAACTAGCTTTTGTACTATGCTTTATATATTAGTCTAACCTTAATTCTAATTGAATGCTAATTCCAATTGCAGTAGGTTACTTTAATACGTTAGTATAGTCAATATTTCCTTTTATACCTTACTTTAATTTAAAATTTTAAATATAGTATAAATGGATCTTATTTTAAAGAACTTTTTAAACACTTTTCAATGATACAAAAATTATAATTTTATGAACTATATATTAAATGTTATAATCAATTTACTATATTTAAGATTTTCATTGTGAACCCAACTCTATTTTTTCTTATCCTAAACTCTATTTGTATTTTAATTAATTTAGAACTTTATTTATATTTCAAAAAAATGACATGGCCACTTAATGAGCGCGACAAATGGCGTCCAATGAGGACGCTAAATGTCGCGAGCTCGTAAGCTGGCTTTTGTACTATGCTTTATACTCCCTCCATTTAATCTACACACTTTCCTTTTTGGTCTGTTTCTTTCTAATCTACACACTGTTGTTTTTTTTTATTTTTGGTAATATGTCACATCTACTTTATCATCTTTTTCCATCCATGTCATCCACTTTGTGATATTTTAACCCTTCTTTTAGTTTCTCTCTCTCACTTTTCAATTTCTCTCTCCACCTTTTCAGTTTTTCTCTCATACTTTTGCACTTTCTCCTTGGTTTTCCCCCAAAGTGAAGTGAGTAAATTAAAATGAAACGGAAGGAGTATATTAGTTATATGATATATATATATATATATATATATATATATATATATATATATATATATATATATATATATATATATATATATATATATATACTCTACGAATCCTAGAATAGTCATAGGTAACTTATAACCTATTGAACATGTTAATTTTTTAATTTGCTTTTTTTTGTAGTTAACGGGAGCAATATATTAAAATTGGGCACTAATAATGTTTAATACAAATCATGAAGCAATAGTAGTAGCTTGTAATACTCCGTATCTTTGGGAGTATTCTTTTATAAATAAGAAAATATAAAGAATAAAGAGGAAGTGTATTTATTATTTAATGGAAAAAAAATGTAGTTTGGATAAACCTACAATTATAATTTAACTATACAACCTTCTTTTACCTAATCATGTTATAGTTTGGGTTCGTTTTATTTTCCAAATAAAATAAGAAATCGGATTTTTAGTTGGAAACAAGTCCTATTAAACCTAGGTCTACCACACTATAAATAGGAGAGAAAAAAATAAATAAATGTAAAACTCTATTCCTTTTACACAATCAGCCGTTTCCTTTTGTTTACCCCAAAAATCAAATCTTTTTCTCTCTCCTCCTTCTCTTCTTTTCCCCTGCTTCTCGAACCTCCCCGTCGCTGCTCTCCGGTGTCCTTCACCAGGTCTTGCGTGTACATCACTCTCTCGTCGGGGATTCATGGTCGGGCCGTCCTTCGAGCATCAGTGACGACGTAGTGGTGGTTCGTTCGGCGCGCGTTGCACTGTGGTTGTTCGGATTTTGAGTACGAGTAGCTGTTGGGTGCTCGTACATCGTGAGGCTTGCTCGATCGTGGCCGACGTTGCTCGTGTAGTGGTTCGTGACTCCCGTTTTCGGTCGCGTCTGCCGTGGGTTGCGGTGGTCGGAGGGGTCGCCGGAGACAACAAGCATTCCCGTATTATAAAAAGAAAAAAAAAATTCTCTCCTTTTTCCTTTGATTTAGTTCTTAAATTCTGATTTTATAAGTTTTATGATCCTTGTTTAAATTTCGTTTAGTATGAACAAAGAGTCAATTTTTAGTGTGTTAGCATTAATGTTGAATACAAGAAAAGTCAAGATTTTGATTATTAATTAACTTACTTCAACGATTAGATCTACAAGTATACTTTTGTAATATGTTCCATGAGTCTTTGATGCACACAACAAATCAAAATATGGAAAAAAAGAAAAGAAAAGAATTTCACATTATGATGGGCAAGCGTGAGCTTCCTTCATGGGTTATGTTAGTAAAAATATGTCGGGGTAAGATGGTGAGATGGACGAAGGAAGCCTTAGGGTGCATGACCATCGATATCGATGGAGGGATTATGAGCTATGATTATGATTATTTATATAGTTAGATTATAAAGTTCATGAAAAGAACGGTAAACAACAAGAACATTTTTGTTATTATTCAAAACACCATGTTTTACTTAGTAGATAAGCTGATTTTTCTATTTAATAATATCAAGGACTTTGCACTGAAATACGTTAATTATTCGATTAGGTCCCGATTTCATAAGCGGAGCGTTTTAAGTAGTCGGCAAAGATTCTCCGTTACAAGGTACGTACGCGTACTAGTTCAGCTTTGATATATTAGTATCATGTTTAGGTTATGATTGTTATATTGGAACCTAGAATCATGATAGGGAACCGTTGTTGATTATGGTTGATGAGATTGTTTGGTAACATGAAATCAATTGGAAATCAGTATGTATTTCCTTGTTGTATGACTTGTGAATAAAATGAATTGTTATTGGAATGCGAAATTCTATTGTATCACAAGCATGAAATGAGATGTTGGATTGAGATGCTATGATTAATAATTGTAGCAAGGATTTATAAGAGATTGCCTAAACTAAAGGATTTTATATGATGTTATAGAAATCATATGCTTAATGTTGTATGAATGAGTATCGCTAAAAAGGATTGTTGGCAATAAACTTGTAGTCGGATTCCCTACAAGTAATGAACAATGGGGGAAGTGTGAGACTTGTTCTACACTCCTACGCAGGCCTACTGTGACGATAGTAGTGTCCTTATAAATTTTGATAACTCAAGTAGGCGGAAGGTTCCGTATGATCTTGGGGGTATGCATACTAAGGTGATGGATGTGGAACGGAACGAAACCATGTTTACATTCCATCTAATAGACCAAGTTGTCTATTAAGGATTAAGTAGCCCGTATGATTCTAGAAAGATGACGGTGCCCGTTCGATGCCAATTAAACTATAAAAATGAATTGTAGTATTTCTGTAGTATCATGTCTAGGAATGATTATTATTATTCTGTTTATGATTGATGTATTATTTAACTGATTATGTACGTACTCAGCGTAGCTAATTATTTGTTATTTGTGATGTTTGTTGACCTGTGATGAACCATTGATATTTCAATGGGGAACAAATTAGGTATGCTGGTGATGCTGCATGAGTTTGGCATACGGGGGATATTGTCTGGGTTATAAGCTTTTAAGTGTTTTTGTTGAACTTATAGAATAATTAGTATTCATAGTTAATGGTTTGAATAAAAGGGGTCCATGGTGATTCCCGAGTTGTAATTTAAAGTAAACATTTTATTTCCGCTGCAATGTAGTTTTCTTAAAAAGGAGTTGTTAACGTTTTGATTTTATCATGCCTTGCGTTTCACCGCGGCGATAACACTCCCAAAGTCGATGCAACGTAGTTTAGACGTGTATGTATTTTGGGGATGTTTTATAGCTGGTCTGAGAGGCCCAATATTACAACACAAGCATAATTGTTTAAAAACAATATTTTCACGAGCAAAATTTGATTTCTCCCAATGTGGTTTTGAAAATTGGCGGAATATGTTGGTCTCCATGCTCCCCTTTCTAACTGCTCTTGCTAATATATCTGCATCCCTCACCAGTTCCCTTTAAGTTTTTTGAACTCGCTTCACCCATCCCACCTGCAATAACCCCCTGCATACATTTGTGATATTAGTATATTTGTCTCTAATCCGAGCATTGCCATTGATATTATCCACAGCTATCATAGAGTATGACAATATTATGCAGTCCTTCCATTTCTTCCGTTTGGCCCAATCCAAAGCTTCCCTTATAGCTAACATTTTAGCAATAGTTGCATCATTACTAACAATATTCCCACAAGTGCCTTCAACCCAGGAGCCTGATTTGTTCCTCCTTTTAATTTGCTTTTATTTTTCATTTTTTCTAATAGAAAAATCAATTTGATTTTTTTATAGTAAAACTAATTTAATAATTTTTCTGTTGGAATTTTTTTTTCCTTGTTTGCGGATCCTACCTGTTACGCTTTTCTGAAATACATATTTCGAGGCTATCTTACATGACGTTTTAAAAATATTTTACGACGTTTTAACGGACGTAGTTGAGCGCAACTAACGAACGCGAATTTTGATAAGTCGGTCGAAATGAATACCAATACGTCAATTTTTTGAGTACGTGATTTGAAACGATCTTACACAGGCGCTTTTCACCTTTCAGCATGACTTTTTTTAAAAAAAAATGGAGGCCATCAGGTGATCTTTAAGCACGAGAATTTCGAGAAGCTGATCAAAATGAGTAACAATACGTCAATTATTGGGCAACTATTTCAAAACGATCTTAAACGACACTTTTGACCTTCAAAACAATTTGGAAAAATGGACGCCGCCAAGCATCCTTAAGGGGGCGAATTTCAAGAAGCATGTGGATAATAATACCAATACGTCAATTTGTTGGGCACGTGTTTCTAGGTGATATTAAACAACACTTTTGACCTTCAAAACGACTTTTTTTTGAAAAAAATAGATGCCACTAATCTCCCCTTAAGTGGTGCGAATTGCGAGAAGTCGGTCGAGATGAGTACTAATATGTCATTTTTTGTCAATCTTTTTCATATTTGTATAATTAAAAAACAGTTTTGCCAAATTATATTGTGACATATGTTCTTTTTTTACCAGTTTAGTAGGTTAAAAAGGAGTGAGACGGTGTTGGAAAGTTTGGGGGTAGTAGTTGGGATTATTCTGGGATTGATGAAAGTTGAGATTATTTTGAAAAAATTGTCAATAATTGGGATTATTCTTGCCAACTTTTTCTAATATTTTTCCTCTATTTTAAATATACTTCCTCCGTTTCAAATTACTCGCTACACTTTTCATATAGGGAAGTTTCATATTACTTGCTACACTTCCTTTTTGGGCAATAAACTCTCTCTATCTCTCTCCTCTCACATGGGTCTCTTTTCCTTTTTACTCTCAACCTCTCTCTTCTCCAAAAATTGCCTAAGAGTCCGTGAATTGAGAAGTGTAGCAAGTAAAATGAAACGGAGGAAGTATAATGTTTTTGGTTAATTTATATTTGCATGTTAATATCATTTTAAAATTTTAATTGATAAATATTTTTAAATAGGGAAAACTTACAATTAATGACACTAAGTTTGGATTAAACTACAATCATTGACATGAACTTGCATTGGCACAGTAACAAAAACAAATCAAAGTTGGCAAGTATGGCAACTTTAGACAATTATTAGCATAAGACACTTATATGATTTGCTTGTTTTTTAAGGAATAGGGAAGGGGTGATTACAAAGTCACTCAACACTTACAATTATCCCTTAAAGGATCTAAAATCTTAATACAAGTATAAAATGCTCATGTACTAATAGCATTGACTTTAATTTGCTCCTGCATAATTCTAATTAGATATATTTCCATCGTTATTGATGTATAAAAGTCACAGTGATAAGACTTGACCCGTCATTTAGATCAACAAATTTGTAAGACAGATCTTTCAAATATGCAACCTAAACCAATAAACATTAAGATTTACAAATTTGCAAAGGGAATCTTTCAAATTTATATCACTGCACACACCCAACGCAATGGAGGTTGGTGATTTTAAATATTTGAAATGAGTAACGCTAAATTGGAGTTTGGTGATGGTATGAAGGTGGTTTTTCGCCGTTGGCAATGGAGGAGAAGGAGAGATCAGATAGAATGTTAGTTGTTTTTGGTTGGCTTTTCCTTTTTCTTTCTTTTTTTGGGGGAAAAAGGAGACAATACGTGGACCTAATGTTGGGTGTGACCCCAGCTAACAACGAATATGGACTTGTCACGTGAAAATAAGAAGTCTGAGAACAACTTACAAAATCAGACGGTTGAGCGGTTGGGCCATGAATATGATGGGCATGGTGGATTTGCTTTTTCAGCTTGTCATAGGACAATCAATTATTTGTCATGTCTAAAAACCCATGAATTTATTTTATTAAAACTGAACTAATCTGAAATTTTTTTTTGACAGGAAAAACCAAGCTTAGTTATTCATAGTCTCCAAATCTACCATTACATCCCTATTGATCTCCGTGGGATATTCTTCAAGCCACACATAAAATTCATCAAAATTCTTAAAGAGCTTCACAAGACTATGCACTACTTCATTCCCTTCTCTTTTGACAAAATAAAAAACACAAGAAACACGCTGACTACATAAGAAAAGAATATCCTGGATAATCTTGCCAAAATTCGTAGGCTCGTTTAACCCTTTATCAAGGTACTTGAAAACCTTCAAGTTATTAGTCTCAATCTCCAGCACATTGAAACCGGCTTCCATGGTTGTGAGAAGAGCATAGTGCTAATGCTTCCACAATTTCCACATTAACCTGCCTCCAAATCGGCTTACACGTAGACACCACCACGTCTCCGGTATGATCATATCCCTAGTAACACCTCCCAACCCCGCCCGGTTCATCTTAAAAATTGCAGCATCAGCATTAACTTTATACACCCCCTCTGTAAGAGCTTCCCACTTCGTTCTCCAAAGAATCGGAGGACTAGGAGGGCCACTGCATTCTCCCGCCTTTTCAACCTCGCCCACCCCACTCAAAGCCTTGTTCCATATCTCACTAATCTCCCTTTTTTATTCCCAAAGATCCAGCCATTTTGGCGTAGCCATATACCCTATAACAAAACCCAAAAGTGGTTCCACTAGTGAGTATCATTATAGATTTTGGCCAGCTTAGCACACCACTCCATCATTGTAATTCCTTCACAACTTGCAACATTCAATCTTAAAGGAGAATAATGCCACACACTCCTTAATTCTGGGAAAAGGACCCGAGTATGCTCTATCGTTTCCTCTGCTTTCCCACACATTACACACTTCACATCAACCTCCATACCCCTGGTACTCAAGCTTTTTCGAACCGGCAGTCCCTTATTTAAAGCCTTCCAAGAAAACATTTTGATCTTCTGAAAAACCCCTGCATTCCAAATTTTTCCCCATCTAAAACTCTCCCCTTGATTTGAAGTTGAGGCAGCTCCATTTGTCTTCTCCATCATCAGCATATTATAAGCACTCCTACCAGTATATATTACATGCTTAGAGTGCTTCCATGACCATTCGTCTTGTTTATCAAACAATGACACTGGGATTTTCATTATGGCCTCCACTTCCACACCTGTAAACAGCTCTGTCATAATCAATACATCTCATCGCTAAGCCCCGTCTTGAATTAATTCACTTACATAGCATGGATGATCATCAACTCCGTTTTGAGGTCCGCTTATACAACCATTTGGCAAGCTTGGCACCCAATGGTCAGCCCATATCTTCGTCGACTTCCTGTTGCCAACAACTCGCACTAGGCCTCTTGATAACACACCGCGGCATCTTAGAATGGACTTTCAAGTGAAGCTTGCTTGCGGGTTTTCCTTCGCTTCCATGAAGGAGGAGTTTGGGAAATATTTTCCTTTTAAGACTTTAGCCATGAGAGAGTTTCCCATTGTGAGAATACGCCACCCTTGTTTAGCTAAAAGAGCTCCATTAAACAGCCTCATATTACGAAATCCCAGCCCACCCTCTTTTTTGGAATAATACATTTTTTCCCAAGCTATTGACAGGCTAGAGTCATATCACCTAATCAAAAGTAATCCTAAAGTCCTCTAACAAATAGTAGTCAGGGAAGTAGGGTCGAATCCACAGGGAAACAATGTTCTTTTCCTAATTGTTGATCAAATCTAGATTATAGGGAACGAGTGTTGTTGGTAATTGTACTAAACTAGACAATAACTATATCAAGAATATCAATAATAAAGAGTCTAGGGCGTAGGTTCACCAATGATAATATTCTGGGATGAACAACAATCAATAATGAATAATGCAGTTAAATAGGTTGATTTGCTCTCTCGAGTCGTAATCAACCATAGAATGATATTAACAGGCTCTCGCAATTTATTAATACCAACTCTACCTATTGAAACTAGCCTTAATATCAAGTTTATACCTCTCGGAGCATAACCTAATATTGCAACACTATAACAATCAAATCTGGCCAAATCGGATTGAATAGAAACAATACATTCAATAGGAATCAACATACATCAACAAAAATCAATATTTTATAGACATCCCTTCATAAGTGATCATGGATCCCCTTAACCTTAGAAATAGACTACTCAATCATAATTGGGAAAACAAACTCATGATGAAATAAGTAAACATAGTGAACTAATAATCAAGGATTGAATAGGAATAATAAGATAAAAGAAGAAATACCAATTATAGAACCAACCTTGCAAAATCAAAGCTTCTATTGAAAATTCAATGTAAAGTGGGAAAAAGTAAAACTAAGGTTCTTGAGTAATTGAGAGAGAGAGAGAGAGAGAGAGAGAGAGAGAGAGAGAGAGAGAGAGAGTCCTCCTCTAAAAAATGAATTAATGATAGAAAATAAGATAGGAAATGAGATCATTCCCTTGAGTCCTTATACCTTTCTATTTACTAAAACAACTAGCAAAAACCGAGCCAAAATCGTCCAAAGAGTTAGTCTAAATCGTCTAGTAGTAACACAGAAAACCCCGCGGGCGCGGGTTTTCATCCTGCAAGACATTGCCAACTTGCGAAGACCATATCTCACAAACTAGAAGTTATCTTAGGCCATGTAATATATCGTTGGAAAGCTCTTCAAGTCTAGTTTCCAACCCTAATGTACTCACTCAATTATGATCACTGGATAAAAAGTTATGAGTAAAAGCGTACACATGACTCGATTTCCAAACTTCTTCTAACATAATTCTGCTATGTTTTGGGTTGCAATCTAACTCGAAGATGTCCCTTGCACTTCTCATGCAACATAGCTCCTCTCTATATGCTCCTCATGCTTAAGCTTGCCCAATAATACTCCAACTGTGTTCTCAATATCTGAAAACCATCAAAAACACCGAAAGCACACACAAGAGTAATATTTTCTCAACTTAAGTAATTACATGCAATTATGGACTAATATGCAACTAAATGATCCTAAAATGCAACCTAAATGCATCATGAAAGACCTATATACATATGACTCCTCAAACTCCCCCAAACTAAACTGTTGCTTGTCATCAAGCAACCAGACAATAGGCACATGCAGAATATGATAACCTACAACATGGGACTAAAATAGGGTCAAGTACACATCCCAAAACACGAGAGATATCAACACTACACGAACCAAGCATTGAGTATCTACGAAACAAAGCCGCATAGCATGTCATGTGATGCAGTCAACTCAACAATCATACCACAAAACTTCTTCCCCAAGCTGAACTTAAAAAAACTTGACAAATCTCGCTATAGATATGTGCATGTTGGAAGTTCAACAATTACTCTAAGAATAACCTCAGAGAGGAGTGGAAAAACAAGTAAAAGGCTCTTGTCCCACATTGGAAAAATAGCTATGCTTTACCTTGTTTATTAATAGGAGTTCCTTAACACTTCTTGTTTGATAGAGTGCTAGATGGATGGATGCACCACACACGCGCGCGCGCGCCGGCCGGGCCGGGCTCGGGCTCGTGGTGAGCGCGGCGTGGGCTGTGGGTCTGTGGTCCGTTTTAAATCTCCTTCTTTTTATTTTTGGCGAAAATCGCAAAAATCTCGGAGCCTAATTGATTTCTCATTCCTTATTCTAAGCCTTCCGTTTTTCTCTTTAAAGCCTATTTAAGGGCTGCTTTCATCAATTATCGAATGTACACTGATTCTCTCCTCTTCTCATTTCCACAAAAAAAAAAAAACTCTCTGGTTTTTGGGCATTATTCTGGTCTCCATCCGAGGTGTGTGAGTGCACACATATCTTGGAGTCGTGCTAATCCCGGAGGACGATCGCTTGATTTCTACTGCACCGGGGTAGCGCGAAATCGTCTTTTTAGGATCGGGTCATCCACGTCACGGCAAACTGTTTTTCCGTTCACACTTCAACAAATAAGTATCATTTTATTGTTTTAATTGCAACAATCTAAAAGACGATTTATGGCTTCCAAACTTATGATTCCTGATATGTCTAAGATGGAACCCCTAGATGGGAAAAACTATAAACGTTGGCCTGTTAGGATGTGTTTTTATTTGGAAAAAATTGATGTTGCATATGTTCTTGATGATGTTGTTAAACCTGTTGATGAATCTGATTTGGGTGCCTTTGAGTCAAAGTTTGCTAAGGATGATAGAACTTGTAAGGGTATGCTACTGCATCATATGTCAATGCTTTGCTGGATATTTACATGCTGTTTGATCATGCTAAGACTATTCGGGATGCTTTAGAAAAGAAATATGGGACTGACGATGCTTGAACCAAATGTTATTGTGTTAGTAAGTGGTTAGGCTTTCAAGTTGATGATGAAAAACCTATAATTGATCAAATCCATGCCTATGAGAATATTTGTCTTGCTATGGCTGCTGAGGGACTGTGCATTTGTGATATTACCCTTGCTATTGTGTTGATTGAAAAACTGCCTCCTTCTTGGAAAATTTTTCGCAACCAGTTAATGCACAATAAGACATACCTAACCTTAGAGGAACTGATAGGTCACCTTAAGATTGAGGAAGAGAACCGAATTAAGGACAAAGGTCAGTCTGTTATTCGTGATCGCCTATTTTTCCTCGTTTCCTCTAAAGCAAATCCGGTAGAACCAAATAACTCTGGGAAAAATAAGGGCTCTAATAATTTCCATAGACCTCAAGGAGGAGTTCAAAAGTATAGGTTAAAGGGAAACTGTAACAACTGTGGGAAACCTGGTCATAAGGCTAAGTTTTGTAGAAGCAAGAAGCAGAATCAAGCCAACCTTGCTGAAGCTACTGATAACATCGTTGCTATTGTGTCAGAAGTAAATTTAGCTGGTAATGTTGATGAATGGATTGTTGATACTGGGGCAACCAGGCACATCTACACCAACAAAGACATGTTCACAAGTTATGGTAAGGTTGATGGTGAAAATGTCTTTATGGGTAACTCAGCATCTGCAGATGTTCAAGGCAAAGGGAAGATTGTTCTAACTCTTACTTCTGGAAATTGCTTACTCTTACTAATGTTTTGCATGTTCCAGAAATGAGTAGGAACTTAATATCTGGAAGTCTACTCATGAAAGCTGGACTCAAACTCTCTTTTGATTCTGATAGACTTGTTCTTACTCGTAATGGGGAGTTTGTAGGGAAGGGGTTTTGTAATGGGGGGCTATTTACTCTTGATGCAAAAGTTGAAATTATGAATAAAAGTGCTAGTACTTCTTCCGTTTATATCGCTGAATCTATTGTTTTATGGCATTCTAGATTGGGTCATGTTAACATTGCTTCAATCAAAAGGCTTAAACATTTGAATTTGATTCCAAGTTTTTCTAAAACCGAATTTTCAAAATGTGAAGTGTGTGTTGAAGCCAAGTTTACAAAGAAACCATTTAAATCAATAGATAGGCAAACCGAAGTACTAGAACTTGTTCATAGTGATTTGGATGATTTTAAAAATCATGAGAGCAGAGGTGGGAAAAGATATTACATTACCTTTGTTGATGACTGTTCTCGTTTCACTATGGTTTATCTTCTCAGATCAAAAGATGAAGTAGAAGAGATGTTCCTTAAATACAAAGCTGAGGTAGAAAATCAACTGGACAAGAAAATCAAGAGACTTAGGAGTGATAGGGGTGGTGAGTATGACCTAACATTCTTAAGGCCTTATGTGAACCGAATGGAATAGTCCATGGGGTAACTACTACCTATACACCCGAACAAAACGGTATTGCCGAAAGGAAGAACAGAACTCTCAAAAAATATGATGAACTCTATGCTTATTAGTTCTGGACTTCCTGATAACATGTGGGGGGAGGCTATTCTTTCTGCTTGTCATGTTTTAAATAGAGTACCTCATAAGAAACTTCATAAGACCCCTTATGAACTGTGGAAAGGTCGAACGCCAAACCTGAAATATTTGAAAGTGTGGGGGTGCTTGACAAAAGTTGGGATACCTAGCTTTAAGAGAGATAAGATAGGCCCTAAGACTGTTGATTCCATTTTTATTGGATATGCTTATCAAAGTGCTGCTTATCGTTTTCTAGTGAAAGGTGCTAACAATTCTTATGCAGGTGGTACTATTGTTGAATCAAGGGATGCTGAATTCTTTGAAAATATTTTTCTCTTGAACTCTTCTCACTGTAGTAATGATTTACCATCCTCTAGTACTGCACCTGTTTTGTCTGTTGCTTCTTCTTTAACTAACAATGATTCTGTTTTGGAACCAAGGAGAAGCAAAAGGGCGCGAAAGGAAGATAGTTTTGGGTCTGATTTCATTACTGCTTTTCTATCTGAACCACTCTTGATTGACGATGATTTTGTAAGTGTGTTTATTTTAGAAAATGATCCCAAAAGTTATGATGGGGCCATGAGGTCATTTATGCAATTTTTTGGAAAGAGGCAATTAACAGTTAACTAGAATCAATTTTCAACAATAACACTTGGGAATTGGTTGACTTGCCTAGAGGTTGCAAGCCCATTACTTGTAAATGGATCTTTAAGAAAAAAATTGAAACCTGATGGATCCATTGACAAGTATAAGGTTAGAATAGTAGTGAGGGGTTTTACTCAAAAACAGGGAATTGACTATTTTGATACTTACTCCCCCGTCACCAAAATTGCAACCATTAGGACCTTAATTGCTCTTGCTTGTATCCATGATCTCATTGTACATCAAATGGATGTAAAAACTGCTTTTCTAAATGGAGATCTGGAAGAAGAGATTTATATGGTTCAACCGGAAGGTTGTGCAATTCCGGTCAAGAAAACAAAGTTTGTAAACCGGTCAAGTCATTGTATGGACTCAAGCAAGCTCCAAAACAATGGCATGATAAGTTTGACAAGACTATGACAGGAAATGGGTTTTATGTCAATGAAGGAGACTCCTGTGTTTATTTTAAGCATGATTCAAGTGGTTGTGTGATTATTTGTCTTTATATGGGTGATATGCTAATTTTTGGTACTAGTCTTGATCGAGTAAATGAGACAAAGAAATTTCTAAGTTCCAAATTTGAAACGAAAGATATGGGTGAGGCGAGATGTGATTTTGGGAGTAAAAATTATAAGAAATCAAAATGGCATCTGTCTTAGCCAATCTCATTATGTTTAAAAACTCTTGAAAAAGTTTGACTCATTTAACGTCGATCCAGTTAGAACCCCTTATGATCCAAGTGTCCACTTAAAGAAAAATAAAGGTGATCTAGTTTGTCAATCTGAATATGCTAAAATCATTGGTAGTGTGATGGTTCTTATGAATTACACTAGACCTGGCATTGCTTATTCTATAAGTAGACTAAACAAACTCATAACCTAAACAAAGATCATTGGGATGCTCTAAGGCGATTGCTCAGGTATTTGAAAGGTACCATGGATTGGAGTTTGCACTACTCCAAATCTCTAGGAGTACTAGAAGGTTTCTGTGATGCCAATTGGGTATCTGACAACGATGAAGTAAACTCCACTAGTGGTTATGTTTTCACCCTAGGGGGTGGAGATGTGTCTTGGAAATCTTGCAAGCAATCTTGTCCTGCTATGTCTACTATGGAATCTGAATTTATTGCTCTTGAATTGGCAGGTCATGAGGCTGAATGGTTGAGAAATCTGCTTGCAGATATTCCAATGTGGTCGGGGGAAGCCAGCTCCTTTTGTTGCTCTCCACTGTGATTCGCAAGCTGTCATAGTTGTTGCAAACAACCTCGCCTACAATGGAAAAAAGAGACACATTCGTTTGAGGCATAAGGCTGTTAAAGATCTGTTGTCAAATGGAGTGATATCACTGGATTATGTTAAATCAGAAAAGAACATCGCGGATCCGCTAACCAAAGGCTCGTGTAGAAAACTAGTTTTGGAAACATCGGAAGGGATGGGCTTAAGGCCCATTGGATGAATTGTAACTAATGAACTCCTACTCACTATGAGTTCAAGGGAGAACATTATGAATAATTTAGAAGCACAAACTTTTATTTTTTCCATCCCTAGATGTTTATGATGTAATGTGCTTGCTACAAATTAAACTTTAGGGTGAGCCAAGGCTCTTAATGAACCCATATCCATATGTTTGGAGGTGTGATGTAGCTCACACTTGATGGGATTCACCTACTTAGGTGTGGAAGTGTGGCCGCTTTCTATGAGAATTGCATGGGATAATTCTCTAGAGCACCTATGAGCATCCAGGTCTGGACGTATGGCCAGTATAAGGCGTCACTATTATTCGTGGAGAATCAGAATATTATACATGTTCAATTGTGTGCTTCAAGTGATGTATCTTTTCCTCCCTATTAAGTTCAAGACTCAAGTCACTTGATAGGAAAGAGATCCTAGCTTAAAAGCACTAAGTGTTAATTCAAGTCGCAAGACATTGACACTAATGCAATTGTTTTGTTTTGCCCAAAGCCATTTTTCATTCCTTTTCTTTTCTCGTTTGTTGACCTTGTGGGGGATTGTTGGAAGTTCAACAATTACTCTAAAAGAATAACCTCAAAGAGAGGAGTGGAAAAACAAGTAAAAGGCTCTTGTCCCACATTTGAAAAATAGCTATGCTTCACCTTGTTTATTAATAGGAGTTCCTTAGCACTTCTTGTTTGATAGAGTGCTAGATGGATGGATGCACCACACACGCGCGCGCCGGCCGGGCCGGGCTCGGGCTCGTGGCGAGCGCGCGCGTGCGCTGTGGGTCCGCGGTCCGTTTTAAATCTCCTTCTTTTATTTTTAGCGAAAATCGCAAAAATCTCGGATTCTGTATCCGTTGCTAAGCAAGATTTCCGGAGCCTAATTGATTTCTCATTCCTTATTCAAAGCCTTCCGTTTTTCCCTTTAAAGCCTATTTAAGGGCTACTTTCATCAATCATCGAATGTACACTGATTCTCTCCTCTTCTCATCTCCAAAAAAAAAAAACTCCCTTTTTCTTGGTCAATATTCTGGTCTCCATCCGAGGTGTGTGAGTGCACACATATCTTGGAGTCGTGCTAATCCTGGAGGAGGATCGCTTGATTTCTACTGCACCGGGGTAGCGTGAAATCGTCTTTTAGGACAGTGGTCATCCACGTCACGACAAACTATTTTTCCGTTCACGCTTCAACAGATAAGTATCATTTTATCGTCTTAATTGGAACAGTGCACTCGTACTCTCATGTGTTTAGGGTAACAATTGATGACACTCAACCTATTTATAATCAGCTTAGAAGAAGCAAATACTCTTTAACTTTGACCTTTTGACTCACCTTCAACACAAAAAATGTAACACAAAGATCAAGAGGACTTTCAAGGGTTGTAATGAGGCTAAGGTTAAGGGTATAGATAATATTTTGGATAATGTGGTGGAAAAACCAAGAAGGGGGAGCAAAAATCAATGTAAACACGGCCTAACAAGGCATTCACAACTCCATACAACACCATCATTACCAAAATATCACAACAAGAATTTTTTTTATGCATAGTAACTCATATATAACCCTTTTCTCTTTTCTTTCAAGATATGTTCACTTCTTTCTTCATTCTCTTTTTTTTTGTATTGCCAAATTTTCTTTGAACTACGTTCAAAATTCAATTATAACGCTCACTGATAATATTTTCCTTCAACAAAACCACGCATCAACTACATCCATGTAATACAATCTGACTAGAACTAACACTCGCTCCCCCAAGCTAGGCTTGGAACAAGAATCAAATGAGGCCAAGGCTTGTAATATGGGTAAGAGTATCAAACAAGAGTCAGAAAAAGCTCGAACGAGGTCTAGAGAGGGAAAATATGTAGACCAAGAAAAATTCTGGAGCTAAAGTCATGAAACAAACGCCTCAATCATATCAAAGTGTGTACACAATCAAGCATCAGGGAGTACCAGGTCAAAATCAAGATCAATACATCAACTGAGGAACTAATCACACATGAAAGAACAGAAGTGACACAGATTCGTCAGTTTATTAGGCACAGAAGCTCACATGGGTCAATTTGTCTGCACAATAAAGCTAAAGCCAGCCAGAGAGAGATCAAACATTCTTACCAAGGCCAATTAATCGTATCACAATTATGCTATGAAGAATCAGGAATCGACTACACAACAAAGCTGAAGAACTGTAGTGAAGATATCAACAAGGTTCTCAAAAGTGTACCAACAATAGTCCCATAGATGAAAACTAATATCGAGATGAGTTAACTAAAATGCAACTATAATGCAACTAAGAAAACAATACAATATTTTTTTTCTTTTTGGTTAAACTTAAAATCCTATTCCTAATGAATAAGCAAAAGCATGTAACAACTACAAAGCGATAAAAACTACACTAGAAAGCAATAAAGGACAGACTATCCCTCCCCCAAGCTGAATACAGCACAGTGTCCCACTGTGTACAAAAAAATAAGGGAAGAAAAAAGCTAACTCAGCAGGAGCCTCATCCATCAAGGATAGCTTAGTAATAGTGTCGACGCTAGAAGCGATGATGCCAGAAGCTTCTAACGGCCGAAGTAGATCGCGGACCTCTGCACGAAGGTCCTCCACATGATGCTCAACACTATCGAGGCGGGATAGCACTGTCGTCTGAAATAAGTTCAAGAACTCATGAAACTCCTCAAGTGGGCCTCCATGGCCGCAGGAATTACAATGATGCTGGACGAGGGATCCTCAGAAACTGGAGGTGCTAGTGAAGCGGGCGAGACATCATCCTCCTAGGTAGATAATGCAACACAACGAGAGCAGGAGAAGGTCCGCAGAACTATGCCGCCAACCTCTATAGGCTCAGATAGTGCGGGGATTCCATAACCAAACACTAGAGTCCTGAGGATGAGGACTGGGTGGAACATCATATATAAGTCGTGTATCTGTGGGACGACAAGGCTTGACAAACCATATGTACTTGTTCTTATCATAGTGAAAGATCCATCCATAATGATCCATGGACGCGGTGTCAAGGAGGTTGGTGGAGGCAAAGGTCACTTTGGTGGCTAAATCGATGCCGTTGTCCACAGCAAACACAGAAACAAACCCACCCATAGAGATGTCACCCTTTTAGGAATCCCGCTCCCAAAGAAGGGTGTCCACGAGGAATTTATCAAAGTTTAATTTCCCATGCACAATCACTGGACTGATGGAAAGAAACCAAAGGAGTTTAAGATCTAGGAGAGTCACTTGCCCTGATTCCGCTTTGGGACAGAAAAGCTGAAACACAAACCGATGGAGCATGCACAAGGCAGGGCAACCAATAGAAGAGGACTTGCTAGTACCAGATTCCCAATCAGAGCGCCCAGTAATCTGCTTCCAAAAGGTGACAGGGTGAAAAAGACCACAATTCAGGTCGCCTTTGAATTTCATGAAGTCAGACGGACCTATATGACCACCTGTAGGCCAACCAAACATTACATTAACCTCATCCCAAGACATGACATGCTCGGTACCCTCAAGGGTGAAAACAACATCACCATACGACGTCCCCACTGCAAGGGAGGCAAGAAATTCAACCACGAGCTCAGGACAAATCCGTTCTTGCAACTGAAATTCTTGGCCCCAATGATGTGCGTTGTCAATGTCCTCAAATGCCCATTCAAAACCTAGCTTGTGCACATGATCAGGCAGAGATAAATATAGGGTGGGGGCAATGGTGCGCTTCTTAAGCATATCAACGCGCGTTTGGTAAGTGGTAGGTGAGTGTGAGGAAGAAGGTGGAGGGGGTTGAGGCGGTGGGGTAGGGGTGGGGGCTTTGGAAGTTGATGCTTTGGATTTGGATGCTTTTATTTGAAGGTGGTTTGGAGGGGGGTTTGTGTTTGATTTTTCGTGAATGTTCATTGGGATTGTAGATAGGTTTAGGCTTAGACATAACTCTTGCCGATGATCTCATGACTCGTTGGAAGCAAGATCAAAATTGAATGTAGCAAAACCAATTACAATAGCCGCAAAACCAATATAATACCAATCAAACCAATCTCAAGTAAATTTCGCCAACAAAACAATTCAATCGATTCCAATATGAAATTCACCAAGAGGTAGGCACCAATAACAATTTCTGAACAATAGGCAAGCATAAATCAACCAACTATATCCAATATTTGAGCAAATTGAAAAAATTGAAGATTGAATACCTTTCAAGAGCAAGATTAATGCAAGAAACTTTGTTGAGAAAGGCAACCAATGCTTCCAAGCGTGCCGATTGAACAATTGCAAAGCACATTAAAAAAAGGCCCCTATTCAATTGCAAAATTTAGGGTTTTTAGGAGGATGAGAATTGGGGGGGTTTCAGGCTCTTTATGTGTGGCTGATGGCAGTGAGGTGACCGACCGGCGGTTCTGGTGATGGGTAGCCGGAGATAGGGTGCGCGGGTGGCTGCACCAGCGGCTGTGGTGGGGGATATATGAGAGAGTGTTGCGGGTGCGTTCTCTGCGATGGGGGGAGTGCGGCAGCGGGGTGCGTTGGGTGTTGGGCGGTGGCGCCGCCGGCTTCTAGCGAGGGAGTCAGAGGTCGCCGGTGATGCACGTTTGCCGGCAAGGAGCGTGAGAAGGAAGTTGTGGGTCAGTGCTGCGGGTTGGAGTGTATGAGTTTGATGAGTTTTTCGCTGGGTGCTGCTGTTCTTTGCAAGATTTTCAAATTTTTTTTTAATATTCAAGAAGACGCGCCGTAATGTACCGCGCACTTCCGAGCTGCTAGCTAATCACATTTAAGATACACAAATCTCGATTAACACTTAATAAACCTCGAATTACATCTACTCTTGCAGCAAAACATAACTTTTTTATACGATCCTGGACCGGTGGGTTATGACCCCACAACAACATCCAAAAATATAAATACATTTACAAGAAATGATCAAACCGGATCTCCGAAATAATACAATAATACACCCTAAGAATTAAATTATATAATCTTCACCATAGCTCGTCCGAAAATCATTTCTTATAACATTCATGATCCTTTAACCACACCGGAGTTCGCTTCAACATTTCCTGCAAAAATCACTAGCATTTAACGCTGCCCCTACCAGGACAGGTTCCAAGAACAAAATCAGCGAAACTGAGTATACACTGTCCAACCAGAAAATCTTTTTGGTGGCTTAAAACGTATTTATAGAGTTAAGCTTATATTACCAGACTTTTAAATCAATATATAGAAAAATCATAATGAAAGGATTATGTAACATACTTGAACACAACATACAATGTTACTTGTTAAAAATAATAATATGAATATCGCACAAAATAAGTATTATATACTTTCAATTTGGAGGAACCATGAGAATTTCGTAGGTCTAATCTCCCAAAATCAACTCTCATTCTGACACATTCTAAGATATGATAACATCTCCCACTTCTGTAGTTCAAATATAATAACCTTTAATCTAAATATGTATAACAAAGCTGGCTACTTTGATAAATTCCTAACGACTTCCTCAGAAAATCATTCCCATATTCAGTGTAGAAATTCCATAAACTTGGACGAGTAAAGCATTACTTCGGAAATAAAGTTTAAAATAATTTTCCACAAAATCCCTTGCATGTTCAAATACATATTATACTTCCTCCGTTCCATAATAAGTGAAACATAGGAGTTGCGCACAATATTTAATAAACATCACTTTGAAAAGCCAAAAAGTCATAAAATACCCTTTACATTATCAAAAGGAGGAGAGAGAAAAGCAAACCATACAACTTTGTCATGGGTACTTTTGTCATTTTGTCACTTTCTTTTTTCCATTTAAGGTATGTTTCACTTATTTTGAAACGTTTTAAAATAGTAAGTGTTTCACTTATTATGGAACGGAGGAAGTATTTCCTTTCAGAAATCATATTATACTGGGGAAGAGAACACGAATAGAGTTGCCTTCCAGGCGAAGTCTCTAAGCTTTTACAAGGGACGTCTCCCTCTTTCGATATGTACTGCTTGCAAGACTTTTTGGACATGTCCCCGAATACGTAAATATACGAATACGAATGTTGTTCATCACTGTTGTAGCAGCTTCTTCCTCCCACACAAAAACAGAATCAAAATACATAATTCATAATTCAATATTTTCTGAAACTCAAATTCATAGTTCTTGAGTCAAATATATCAAATCTCATAACATAGTCGCATTCGAGTATTTCATATACAAACTCAACTTGTTGATAACACAATATGCTCGAGTTCTCAATAACTTAGTATAAATGATCTTTCATAAAACCCATTTGATAAAACTACACAAAAACGAACTTTAAGGATAACATAATCCAATTTATAAGTATATCATAAGGTTCAAACATAGCTTACCAATCGGAATCTCAATTTAGAATGTAAGGCTAAGATGTTTTATATCTTAATTGCAAAAGTTCTTTACGAACAATTATATCTTTCTATTTAATCTTATTTAACAACTTATAAAGCTTATAACCCCAATAAATCTCGATGTTTATACTTATGTTAACCATAATAAATATAATACTCTTGTCATATCCCAAGTAGAACTTCTATTATTCTTTTTGAATACTTTCTTGAGTTGTCAAAATGATAAAGATACTAGTAAATTGTACATTACCCCCATCCATAGATTTCAAGGTTCGAATCATATATACCCAAGGCTTATGGTGTAAAACATCTTATAACCCATTTCAGCAATTTAGGTGAAAGCTTGCAACTTGTAAAGTTCATACTTATATACTTAATACTTCGGCCTCTAACGTGACTTGGTGGTTAATCTCATATCTGAATGGTTGAACCCTTCATACTTGAACTTCCGAACTCCTAGTAACTTAACTACTTTAATATCTAGAAACAACTTTATTACCTCAAGTTCAATGTCACACAGATGTTATTTGTATTCCCGACTTTCTTGTTTCAATACCTTAATTATACTTCCATGTCCATATTCTACCATATTTTATAATCTACAACTATTATTAAAAATACTTATTCCATCTTTCCGTGTTGATAAATTTTATTATCTAACTTAAACTCATAGCCCATATTAGCTTTAAATCTATAACTCATAACAACATTTCTCAAATTTTTAAACTCAATGTTCATATTAATTATAACTCTATATTTATTCCATTATCAGATCATCTCACTAGTTCCCAAGCGTTCCATTATACAAGATTCATATTTTTTCAATTTTCCATTCTTAACCTTACTATTTCAATTAGAAGATGACACCTCTAAATCTTTTATTTGTCCCCACTCCATATTCATAGTAGAAACTCCCGATTTGGATATGATCTTCACAACTTAGGTACTACGACTCATTATACTGTTTCTCTACTCCTTCGGTCCATCACTCCTCTCTTGATTTATTATATTACTAATATAAACATCACATATTCAATTTACTTCCCAATACTTGATTTATGTTATCTCAAAATTTACAACTACTTTACTCAAAGATGCTTAGAGGACCCATGAAATTCCCGTAACAAGTTCCTTTACTCTACTAAACATTTAAACTCCGAAAGTTACTTCCTAATTTACAACCTTAATTGTCCAATTTAACTTTCTCAACTTACATTCCAAAGTAGAACTCTTCAAACAAGCAACTTCTTCTACAACCACTCCAACATAGATTTTCAATCTTATAGAACTCAATTCCAAAAATTCTTCAAACATACCTCTTAAAAATATAATATGACTTTTGATATAAATTTCTTTCCTTCACAAAGACAGGATCGAAAGCTTAATTTATAACTTCACCAATTTACACTCCATCTAGTATCCCAAAGGATTTATGACTCGACCCCAGTAATTATCATATATCCAAACATATAGCTAAAACTTCCATAATTCATAATTTGTACTATACTTAACATCTCCAACACAATAGTTTACTTTTGAAATCTCCATCCTTGAACTTTCCATGACCCAAATAATCCCAAGCACGCAAAACTCAACTTAAGACATATACATCCTGAAATTTTGTATCATAGTCAGACTTTCCTAACTCATATCTCCCAAAAGTCAAGTCGGCATTCCTTGACGTTCATAACCAGGATTTTTTAAAAAAAAATCTTAGTATCGTGAACATATTTCATGATTTGTATAACGAGCTTGAATCAGGAAGCACTTGACCATTACAATTTACTCGGTCACTCCATAGCATTCCATAGAAGAAACTCTTGGTACATTTATACACCATATAACTATATATATAGACGAACTTTAGCGAACACCTAATTAGATTTCATAAGCTTATCATCCCATTGACTTAATCATATCCCTTATTGCAAAGCATATAGAAATTCCATTGAATATTATACTTGTAAGGACATTGGAAATTATATCAACAATTCTTACTTAATTACTCACAATTGAATATCCATAACTTTCATATAATATATATCTTAAAATGTGGGTCATCGATTAACTTATACTATTAGATCTCATAAACCATAATATTCTTCAATACGGAACAAGATTGACTTAGTATAGTAGAATTTGGTACCCTTGGATAACCTTTACTTCCTTCAAATTTTCGAATAAAACTATCTTCCATAGCCAAAACTTACAAATTAAAGATATATCTCAATTCAAAATTAGGAAATCAATGCTAAACACTATACAATCAAATACTTGGCGTTAAATCATATGGTTCGAAAAATCCGAAAAACATAGTATTTAAAAATCACACCTTCAAACAAGCTGACTTTATAATCATAAATTCATTACAAGTTCAAGTCAGATCTAATTTCACTTAATAAAATCATGAAATTCATACAACTTGTAGTTGCGCAGATAAGTATAGTTATAAGGGGATGGACATTGTGTACCTTTTTGATCTCCGAATTCTACTTCTATTTCATATCAAGTCTTGGTTCATCCAACATACTTGAGCTCCATACATAGATATCCATATCATACCTCAACAACGATACCAAAAATTAACTACCATTCTCACTACAATTTAGATAAATAAATTGACTTTCTTGTACCTTCTAAACTCCTATATAAACTAACTTCCATCCTTACAAGCTAACTTCAATCCTCAATAATAACAATAATTAGCTATCATTCTAAAACCAATCTTACACCATCAATTTCTAACTTTAATAATCCCAAGACTGAATTCATAGAGAACTTCATCAAGCAACGTAATTCATAAAAATCAAATTTTATAAACTGACTTAAGAAGCATCGATACTTATTCTAAGCTTGAAACCACTAAAGAAATTAGCGATTTTTGCTGAAGATAGCTGGAATGAAGAGAGAGAAGAGAAAAACGAGGGAACGGTAATGGTGTTTTGAAATCAAGCAGCATCGCGTTTTGTGTTTCAGTTTTTGGGTTTTGGGTTTGTGGAGTGGGTTGGAGTGTTTTGGGCCGTTTTGGGCTTCGCCTAATTTTATTTCTAATTTTAGGCCGTCTCTTGCAAGACAAGCTGTTGAGAAAAAGAGAGTCCTCTATAAAATGAATTAATGATAGAAAATAAGATAGGAATCGAGATCATTCCCTTGAGTCCTTATACCTTTCTATTTACTAAAACAACTAGCAAAAACCGAGCCAAAATCGTCCAAAGAGTTTGTCTAAATCGTCTAGTAGTTACACGGAAAACCCCGTGGGCGCGCATTTTCATCCTGCAAAACATTGCCAACTTGCGAACACCATATCTCACAAACTAGAAGTTGTCTTGGGCCACGTAATATATCGTTGGAAATCTCTTAAAATCTAGTTTCCAACCCCAGTGGAATCACTTAATTATGATCACTGGATAAAAAGTTATGAGTAAAAGAGTACACATGACTCGATTCCCAAACTTCTTCTAACATAATTCCACTATATTTTGGGTTGCAATCTAACTCGAAGATGTCCCTTGCACTTCTCATGCGACACAGCTCCTCTCTATATGATCCTCATGCTTAAGCTTGCCCAGTAATACTCCAATTGTGTTCTCAATACCTGAAAACTATCAAAAATACTGAAAGCACACACAAGAGTAATATTTTCTCAACTTAAGTAATTACATGCAATTATGGACTAATATGCAACTAAATGATCCTAAAATGCAACCTAAATGCATCATGAAAGACCCATATACATATGACTCATTAGCTATCCATGCCGTTTTCCTCTCCTCTCCTTTTTGACCCCAAAAGAAATGTCTGCACAACTTCTATATTTCATCTGTAATCCCGCTAGGTAGTGAAAAACACTGCATAGCATAAGGGGGGATTGCTTGAGCAATGGACTTGCTAAGCACTTCACGCCCTGCTTGTGATAAATATTTTTCTTTCCATCCCTTCAACTTTTTCCAGACTATATCTTGAATACTTTGAAAAATCTTCTTCTTGGAACCCCTAATGAAGGTAGGTAAGCCAAGATATTTGTCATGCTCTTCAATCGCCTTAAAGTTCAACTTCATTTGAAGCGTATGTTTCTTTGCAAGCTCTACATTTTGGCTAAAAGTGAGTTTAGATTTCTCCATATTTAATTTTTGTCCGGAAGCAGCTTCATAGTTAGAGAGGATATCAACCACCTTATCAACCTCCTCCTCACTCGCACGCACAAACAACAAACTGTCATCAGCAAAGAATAAACATGTCTCCCTATCTTCACACCGTGAATCTCCATCCTTATCTTAGCATTTCTCAGCAAGGTCGAGAGGCCCTCAACACAAATGATGAATAAAAAAGGTTAAAGAGGATCTCTCTGCCCGAGTCCTCGAGAAGGGGTGAAGACTCGGGAAGGTTGACCGTTCACCAACACGAGAACGTAGTAGAAGTTACACATTTCATCACAAACTTAAGGAATTCAATCAAAAAACCAAGTTTCGCATCATTTGCTCCAAAAACAACTATTCCATTCTATCATATGCTTTATTTATGTCGAGTTTAAGACCCATATAGCCTCTCTTCCCCGTCTTTTTTTCCCGAATTAATAAAAGCACTCATGCGCCACCAGTTGTTGTCTGTAATAAGTCTTCCAGGGACAAACCCACTTTGAGATTCATGAATTATAAAAGGAAGAAATTTTTTAATCTTGTTAGCTAGGACTTTAGACACCAACTTGTAAACAACATTACACAAGTTGATGGGTCTAAAATCCATCGGTGACTCACATATTTTTCTTTTTTGGGATGAGTACAACATGAGTCTGATTGAAAGAACTTACATCATTGCCTCGGTTGAGCACGTCCAACACTTGTTTAATAACATCACCACCTTCTATGCTCCAGAAATTATGATAAAATATTGTTGACATGCCGTCTAGACCCAGAGCTTTCGTAGGATGCATTTGAGCTAGAGCCTCTGCCACTTCTTCTCCCTTAAACGGTTCAACTAACATGTCCATCCATTCAATCGTAATAACTGCCTCGACTTTGTCTAGTACTGGGCCGGGATCAATGGCATACCCAGACTGGAAAAGAGTTGCAAAGTAATCCACCATCACCTCTGAAATTTGGTCTTCATCATCATAGCTGTTACCAGTTTCATCCTTTATGCATTGAATATTGTTTCTGTTCACGCGTTGCTTTGCTTTTTTGTGGAAAAAAGATGTGTTTATATCCCACTCTTTACCCAATCTTGCATGCTTCTTTGTCTCCAGTACAATTCATCTCGCATTTCTAGCTCATCAATTCAATTGTCAAGAGCCCTCATTTGTTCAATCACCTCCTCAGTTTGCACTCCTCCCATCAACTGCTCCAAACTATTTTTACACTCCCTATACTCCTTAGCGAAATCACCAAGCACGCTCCTGCTCCAAGACCGCAGCTGCCCTATAGTTTGCCGAATTTTAGAAGAAAAACCTCCCCCTAGACTCCACGCATTCTTCACTATTTCCTCATATTGTCATCCCTCAACCACATTTCATCAAACCTAAATAACTTCCTCCTCTTTCTCTTTTCAACCTCCACAATTTTTCCTTTGATACATAATAACAAAGGAAGGTGGTCTAAGCGTCTTTTTGTGAGGTGAGAAACAAAAGACCCAGAAAATAAATCTTTCCACTCCTGATTCACAAAGAAACGATCAAGACATTCTTGAACATTACTTTCACCTCCTTTATTGTTACTCCAAGTAAAGTCATTTCCCACATAGCCTAGGTCAAGAAGGTTACATCTATCAACTGCTCCCCTCAATATATCAGCAATATTAACATTAAATTCTTGGCCTCCTTGTTTCTCGCTAGACACAAGCATCAGATTAAATCACCCCCACACACCCAAGGATTGGAGCGGCTATTTTCTCCCCAAACTTCTCTATCAAAGCACTTGTTCTCCATTTATTTTCCTCCTTCGGGCACCCATATACCAGTGAAAAACCAGCTACTATAGGTAGGGTCATATCTATCATCACATCAATATTATTGAGAGAGTAAGTTTGCACTGTTACCTGGATAGAAGAACACCAAAGAAGCGCCAACCCACCCTTCCTTCTTCTCCCTTCTCCTTCATAACTAAGAGCAAGCATCCCATCAAATTGTAACTTATTTTTTATATGCTCCATCTCAAATGTTTGCAATCGAGTCTCCGACAAGAAAATAATATGAGGACATTCTAGTATCACTATGCGTCGACATGCATTCCGTGCATGGGTCGTCCCCAAACCCCTACGGTTCCACGAAAGGATGTGATGCTTGTAACAACCCCGAATTTCCACTTTCTTTAGCAAACATATCGAGTACAAAGCAAGGACAATTCAAGAGTCGTTATGCCACGTTATTAAACATTTAATAACAAAGAAGGCGAAAGGTACTACTACTAATACATAAATTAATTATTAATTATTACAACTAAAAGAAAATGTAATTAATTAATACACTCCTATAACAAACCATAATTCTAAACTATTGCAGCGGAAGTCTTAACTTTAATAAATCTACATCTAGGTGAAGTCAACGCTCTCACCCTAATATAAGCTAGTCACCATCAAGCCCCGCACATTGAAGACATGTAATATCGCCCACAAGGCCGAGCAAGATTTCATACCAATAACAACTTTGAACTATCCAATGTGCGGGTGGAATACATACATAGTATTCCACAAAATCATTTCACTTGTACAACATTCAACTTGAATATAAAGACTACCTTCAATAATTCAAATCCACTTTACTTTCTTTCCAAACCATTCTGTAAAACTTTCAAATATATATCCTTTGAAATCTGTGAGTAGGAAGTAATAAAAATCCAATGAGCAAGCTAGGCTCACTAGATAAGGTAAAAACCAAAGTCCCTAGTATGCATACCCCCAACTTGATAACGTATCAAGAAGGAAGACGAATGGCAAGAGTATTGATCAATATATACTCCCAACTACTAAAATAAATTGTTGAGACACTGTTAACTCAACATACATCCATACTCGAGGAATACCGCTTACCGGCAACCCCACAATTTAATTAAAACTTGGTAACAATGAGGAACTTCCTCCTTTTAATAATCTCAAACTTGTCTCACGAGGAACTTCCTCCTTTTAATAATCTCAAACATGTCTCACGAGGAACTTCCTCCTTTTAATATAATTCTCTTAAATAATCTCATAAATTATTTGGATATAAATATCGTCAAAACTATTAAAAGCTCCATAAATAGCATCGTAAAAACTATTCCAAACTCAATATAAATCACAAATCAATATGAAATAATTTCTGAAATAATTTGTACAAGCTTAGTATGAAATCTTACCTTATTAGCAAACCCACAGTCAACCAATCTCAATTACAAGTCAAAAAGGTTCTTCTACGAACCCGCGATCAATATAATATAATATAGTATAAATCACTTGACTATACTTTACATAGTTTACGCATAAACGACATAACCTAGTTAATGAGCCTTGACTACCTTTACAAACAACTCACTTTAAATTTAATCCAAAAAGAATACAACAAAGTCAACAAAAGTCAAACTGTAAATACTACTAACTACATGAAAATAACATGCATTATATTTAATTTCAGCAGAAACTTAAAATAGGGATAACTTTCTCCTATGAAATCCAAATGAAACGTTTCTTGAGCCTATCTTGGGTGAAATTTCGATACAAACAACTTTTGTGAAATAGTATTTTGGCTCAAAACGCCCATAAACCGACGAAAAACACAAATTACGAATCTGACCTGTAATTCCTACGAGTTACAATTCTTGTTGATAAACTTATTATTAATAAGCAAAATTCCTTTCAATCAAGCTACACCCGACACTCGAATCAAAAACCCCCAATTCAATTTATCTCAAGAACCCTAAACTAACAAAAACTCCAATTCGAAATTAAACCAAAACCGAAATTAAAACATGACAAGGAATCTTACTTGATTAGGGAAAGTAATAGAGTAATATTACTCAATAAAGGACCCGAAAAGCTCTTGATTTGATCCGATTTTAACCCGAAAAATCACAAGTACGAACCGCAATTCTCTCTCCTCTAGATACCCACAAAAAAAAACTAAGAAATGTGAAGATGGACGAATGATGGTTGGAGTATGATGATGGTCGATGGAGATTAAGTAGCTTTAATGATGTTGTAGGTTGAAGAATTTTTTTTTGAAGCCAAAGGTGGATCGTGGTGGTTTGGAGGAAACAAGAGCGGTAAACACTTCTTCCTTCTTTTCTTTTCTTTTGTTTCTTTTCCTTTTTCTTTTTTTTTTTTACTTTCTTTTTCTTTACTTTCTCTCTCCTTATACTAGTATGGTAGATATTGGTATTTAACCTAGTAAATGTAGGAATTTGTTTTGACCACATCTAAAATAAAGTCAAACTAGTAAAAATATTTTTAATAAAAGAAATCAGAATTTATTTTCCTAAAATAAATTAATGCAAATAATTACTAAACGGGTATAAAAATACGGGGTGTTACAATCTACCCCACTTAAAATAAGTTTCGTCCCGAAACTTAAAGTATTATTTAAATGATCAAACTTATACTTTGTTGTTTCGAAAACAACTCATTAACTCTATAGGTTAGCCAACTACTATCACTCTGGATAACATCTCCAACAACCAAATCATTTCACGTAACATCTCCCGTGACTAGTTCACTTTCTCATAGATCAATTCAATTGATCACCTTTATAACCAAACAATCATTGCAACTAATATATTCGTACCATAACAAGTAGAACCAAAGACCTCATAGATCAATTCATTTGATCACTCTTGTAGACATACAACCATTTCAACTAAAATGTTCATACTATAAGAAGTAAAACATGCAACATATTACAAGGTTTACCATAAAACTTTACCATAAAACTTCTAATCATACACGAATTATGTATACTTTACACATTAAGGTATACATCACATATGAAATCATAACAACTTTTAGCACCAAACACACAATTGGCACGAAATCTACCCCCCCTAAAAAGGAAGTTACGCCCTCGTAACTAACAATAACATGAACAAGAGATGGAGACACATAAACACATGACATCCTCGGTCTTATGAGTGGTTCCTCGGTGTTGTGGTTTGACCACAAAACCTTTACTATCCATTTCTCAACCCTGCGCTTACGGATCTATTGGTCTAGAGTGTCAACTAGAACTCCAACTATCACCATGTGAAGAGTTACTAATACGATGTCATAACTAAGAAACATGGAATACATTACAAACACAATCAACTATCCTGTCAAGGATCACATATGGACCGATAAACTTGGGAATCAACCCCCTTACTAAGACTTAGACACGGCGGGAAAGAATCTAAGTCGAGCTAAACCGAACCACTACCGTCACACTCGTTGGACTATGTCGTAGAGTGTGGAATTCAATTCATAACTACACTATGGTTCACAAGCGCATTAAATAATAACATAGGATGTTCTCGAAAATCCGGTAGAGTTTCCTTTGTAAAATGGACAACTCGAAATGAGAGAATGTGTTCTAAACCTCGTTACAATCACAATACATAAAAGCATTTCCAAATCCAAGACTCAACGCTTTCGAGGAGCAACAATTAACCCGAACCGAGAGTACTATTTCTCTTCTAAAAATAGGAATAAAGACTCATACAATATGAACTCACCATTACATGGTTGGGCGTACTCGCCTAAAAAAAACGTAAAACAGTTCACGACTCGATGTCTAGAACTTCAACTTGAAGTTATTACAACACTCTTAATCACTAAGGCATACCACAAATGGCAAAACAAAATACTTTGACGGTCGCATCAACATTGGGCTGAGTCCTAACCCATAAACATTCATAGCACGTGTTTTGGAGTTTATGACTCTCACGTAATCAATGACACCACGACAATCACATCAAAGCACACTAAGCATTTACATCCAAAGAGTACTTAAATAACCTTACGCGTGAATATGAACACAACCAATTTTCTTTCTTTCAAACAAATGACCCTTTATAGAACTCTTGTTTTGCAAAAACTTTGCTCAATCATTCTTACTGTCACAACAGTCTTCTAGACACGAGGTAACAACTTGCTAAGCTCTATCGCTTTAAAACAATTTCTTGACAGGGATCCAATCAATCCAAATAATAAGGCATATATTTCCGATACTAGGGTGTTGAGGCTTGCAACCTCTGACAATGGGGTCGAACATAACCTTGACAACAAAGGTGAAGTTTAGAATCTCCGGCATTGGTTTGACTCATAGTCCTGATAGTGGGGGCGTGGAGGCTTGAAACCTCCACCATGGGGCCGTCCAACTATTGACTTTACTTGGGTCGAAACCCAGACAAGTTTAAAGCACATAATACGATTTCAAATATTCTTTACTAAACACCAAGTCTCCTATTACTTAGTAACACTCAAAACACATCATAGATAGGTAGAAAGCTCCATTGAGAGACCTTCAAAGCTCACAATCTGTGGGAGACTTGCCCCATTTCAAAACTTTTTTTTTAAAAAAAACGTGGTCTTAACTTTTCCCAAATTCACTCAAATCGTTGTAGAAAAACCATTTCTAGATCGATTCGAGAACGAATTCACAACCTTAATTGAAACGTGTCTAAATCACTTTCACACACTACACAAACAAATTGAACAATCTTACATAGCCTTTGGTAGGGTAACTTACTCGTTGACCAAATAGGGCCAAATCGAGCTACTAAGGTACCACATGAAATGATATGCTCTATTTACATGACACTAAAGCTTACTTCATATGAAACTCCTTTTTAGAATCATGTCTCAAAACTAACACACATTCATAACACATCATAAACCGTTCACACACTATAGTTTCACGAAATAAAATTTCAAATCGTGCATGTATACGTGAATCACATAAACTAACGAATCCATCGACAATAATGGTGGTATTACCCTTGCCTACCGATACTCAACACTCCAAACATAGCAATTTAGAGTTAACTTAAACACACTTCTCAAGATTCATGAAATAGATATGGTCCACTATACTTCCATAGTTTCTATTAAACTCATTAGTTTCAACTCAAACAACTAGTCATAGACTTGCGACATGATACACTTAACCCTTACTCACTTAAAACTTAATCAAATTAATCAATTACATACTTTGACCACAATAATAACTTAGTCTCATTCTTCGGACAAGACTTAAGTAAATTGAGTTTGCGCACATGAAACCATTCCTAATGGCCTCTAGGTCATTAACGACGATTTACTCAACTTTAAGTGTGCGTCTAACGCCCTGTGGCGACACAAAGGAGAGCTTGTTATAATATAACCAAGTTATCTTGAGGTTCTTAACCAATTAACATGGTACAACTATAACTCCACAACTACGGTCATTTCATTAGACAAGTGCAAGATACCGTGGAGCTTGTAGCTTGTCATTTAAGGTTAGTGACTACCAATCAAGAACTTTGCAATGACTTTAAACCAAAGACTTAGATTACTTCAACTTATACTCCTAACATTAAACTCAATGAGAAGAGACTCTTTTCGTTAAACCAGTCTACATTAGACTCGCTAACCATTTTAGTGTTATTAGATCTTGATCACTATTAAACAAATCACATAACGGGGAACTACACGTCCCACCATCGACATGACTCGAGTTGACATTATGCCTTGCATATGTCACTACTCCATAGGCTTACTAGATACATGACAGTTACTAGTTGTTCTATAATGGTCTCAAACCGACTCCTTGACACCGACATATAAACAGTAATACTTTACAATTGACCCTTAACATGTTATGAGCTGACTTTGACTAGTCACGGGTATGCTACGAGAAACCGACCCACTTGGACTAATTCCTTTTTCCTTTAGCTATCCACTTCACCACGAATACTACATGAAAGTCAACAGAGCACGACAACTTACAGTAGATAGTCATCTCATGACTCGCTAGACTACTTTAAACTCATGTAAACAAGGTCTACAGGCATGACCAAGAGAGCTAATAACTCGAGTTCCAACTCTTGTTATAGGCTCAACACACAATCATACACTAACAAGTCAATTCATAGCACTTAGTCAACAAGACTAGCATATCCAAGACATAACCAAACCATTCCATGTAAGTTTTTCAATTAACAATTCATCAACTACATTTCGTGTATACCATCACGCAATTCAACCAGTTTGCAATTCAAGAATCAAGTAGTTAATCACTAAACATTCTCAAGGCCAAAAGATGGACAAAGTACGGGAGGTGGGTGGATCTATCACCACAACACACACAAGAGCAAAAAACAAAATAAAAGGGAGTGACAGTTGAATGGAATAAGGCTCACCCTTATCCACTATAATAGTTCGTCCTAATGCGAACATAAAAAATCGACGAGCTAGATACTTAAATGAAATAGGTGACGATAGAAATTAACATCAAGACGGAATGTCACCCCAAAGTTCCCATAAACAAATGGAACTAAATTTTGCATTATGCGACTCAAACTTGAACTTATAGCACACTCTCGGCTATGCACTAACTTAAAATCAAAACCCAAACAAGGATATACTCGAAATGGTTTACCTTTACTAGCCAATCAATCCAAACATGGAATCAAGCACAACTTAAGTTGAGTCAAACATGGAACTCAACTAGTTCTACACTTACCAAACTCATTGACTTTATCAAGTCAAACATCCACTTAAGAGTGATCCACAACAACTACCATACACAACAACCACATGTAATCCCTTACTTCCCATATCTCAATCTTACCTCGGCTTTTCAAATTTTAATACTTTCATTTATTTAGTCCTACTTAAGGTCACAACCTCAAGGTTACAACTCTAGGCACAACATATTAGGTCACAAAAATCTACCTCAAGGTGGGGATGGATCCAACTTCCAATCAAAACAATGATTAAAACTTTTGTACATTTCTTCATCATTAACACGCACCCCGGCCGCTGGTGGTCTTAATGGTGATGAACAATCCACGTAGGGAGAGGTACTTTCTCCAAAAAACATAGTTTCAAATTAAACAAAGGAATTTGGAGATCCCAATAGGTACTAAACCGCTGGTCACAACTCTAGGTCTCAATCCTAGACCACAACTCAAGGATAACCTGTAGGGCTAACATAAGGCCCTACACCTTGGCACTAAACTGGTGGCTAATCCTCTAGACCACTATAAGCTCAACTCTAAGCTCTAGCCATAGACTCGAGGCATTGGCTCTGATACCAACTGTAACAACCCTGAATTTCCGCTTTCTTTAGAAAACATATCAGAGTACAAAGCAAGGACAATTCAAGAGCTGTTATGCTGCGGTTATTAAACATTTAATAACAGCAAGGCGAAAGGTACTATACTAATACATAAATTAATTATTAACTATTACAACTAAAAGAAAATGTAATTAATTAATACACTCCTATAACAAACCATAATTCTAAACTATTGCAGCGGAAGTCTTAACTTTAATAAATCTACATCTAGGTGAAGTCAACGCTCTCACCCCAATATAAGCTAGTCACCATCAAGCCCTGCACATTGAAGACATGTAATATCAGCCAAAAGGCTGAGCAAGATTTCATACCAATAACAACTTTGAACTATCCAATGTGCAGGTGGAATACATACATAGTATTCTACAAAATCATTTCACTTGTACAACATTCAACTTGAATATAATAGACAACTTTCAATAATTCAAATCCACTTTGCTTTCTTTCTAAACCATTCTGTAAAACTTTCAAATATATATCCTTTGAAATCTGTGAGTAGGAAGTACTAAAAATCCAATGAGCTAACTAGGCTCACTAGATAAGGTAAAAACCAAAGTCCCTAGTATGCATACCCCTAACATGATAACGTATCAAGAAAGAAGACGAATGGCAAGAGTATTGATCAATATACTCTCAACTACTAAAATAAATTGTTGAGACACTGTTAACTCAACATACATCCATACTCGAGGAATACCGCTTACCAGCAACCCCACAATTTAATTAAAACTTGGTAATAATGAGGAACTTCCTCCTTTTAATAATCTCAAACTTGTCTCACGAGGAACTTCCTCCTTTTAATATAATTCTCTTAAATAATCTCATAAATTATTTGGATATAAATATCGTCAAAACAATTAAAAGCTCCATAAATAGCATCGTAAAAACTATTCCAAACTCAATATAAATCACAAATCAATATGAAATACTTTCTGAAATAATTTGTACAAGCTTAGTATGAAATCTTACCTTATTATCAAACCACAGTCAACCAATCTCAATTACAAGTCAAAAAGGTTCTTCTACGAACCCGCGATCTACAATATAATATATTATAATTTAGTATAAATCACTTGACTATACTTTACATAGTTTACGCATAAACGACATAACCTAGTTAATGAGCCTTGAATACCTTTACAAACAACTCACATTAAATTTAATCCAAAAAGAATACAATAAAGTCAACAAAAGTCAAACTGGTCAACGAAAGTCAAACTGTAAATACTACTAACTACATGAAAATAACATGCATTATATTTAATTTCAGCAGAAACTTAAAATAGGGATAACTTTCTCTTATGAAATCCAAATGAAACGTTTCTTGAGCCTATCTTGGGTGAAATTTCAATACGAATAACTTTTGTGAAATAGTATTTTGGCTAAAAACGCCCATAAACTGACGAAAAACGCAAATTATGAATCTGACCTGTAATTCCTACGAGTTACAGTTCTTGTTGATAAACTTATGGGATATTATCTCAGATAACCCTGACTTATAGGCCTTTTTTCAATATAACCCTGACTTTGGCAGGCCTGTCTCCGATAACCCTGAACTTGATTTTTGTCATTAAACTGGACAGAATTTGTAACGCCGTTAACTAGACCCTAACTTGGTTTGACTTTTGCTAAATTCATCATTTTCTCTCTCTCTCTTGTTCATCTCTTCTCTCTCTTGTTCTTCATCTCTTCTAGATCAATCAAATTCCGAATTCTTGGCTTCTAAATGAATCAGAAGATGCCCATTTAAGTGAGTGATCTACAATGGTATAAGATATTGAAAAAGGCTAAATCTTGGTAATTCGTTTTGTTGATCACATAATTGTACCATTTCATCGATCAACTTGGGTCTTTACTCTTTAGTGATAAATTCAACTCTTGCGTTGCATAAAACTCAAATTCAATTGAATACAAGCATTTGAGAAGATGCAAAATCAACAGCAGCACTTTAAGAGAGGGAGAAGGGATACCGCACAAGCGAGGATACCCCTTCCCTTCAACTCTCTCCATGTCGAGGAGAAGTTCTCCTGTAGTGTCGCAGCGAGAACTGAGGAGGTGGCGATCGAGATGGATGGGGCTTTGTAATGTGGTGGTGGTTATGATGGAAATTATAAGCAACGAAGTGATTATTATTACTAGTATGAAGATTAAAATGATGAGTCTGATGAGAATGGTTGAATTTCTTGTTGGAATGACCTCCTGATCTACTGTACTCAATCATAACAAACACTCCGGCGACTTTGAAGTTGTATTTACGGATCCCCTTAAATTATCATACCCTTAAATTTCATTTGGGTTTTTTTCATCTGGGTTTATGTCATTTTCTTTTTTCTTTCTCATTTAATCACAAACGAGAATAATTGTTGGGTAGTTGAGTTCTTAATTTAAATTTTCCTTCTATTTATTCTTCTACCCAGAAACATAATCTTGTTCAAAGTTTGCATCTTTTTTTTAAGAGAGATAATTCTCGTGAGTTTGATTTTTGTCAGTTTATGTAACAGATATTCTTCTTTTTTGTGTTACTTTTAAGAATTTCTGAAACAAACTTTGTTTTGTTGTAAGAAAGAAAAAAAAAAAGAGTTGAATTTGGAGGAGTGAGTTGAAATGACAAAGGTTGTTAAGCAAGTAGAAGCTGCACCAATGGTGAATCAAACAGATGATCATCAAATAATTGATGGAGGAGTGGAGGAGAGAGAAAATGTAGGAGGAAGAACATAGGAAGAGAACCATAAATCAAGCTTTAAGAACTTCCTGTGGCATGGTCTAGAAGAATTGTTTGATCTAGAAGAGATGAAGAACAAGAGAGAGAAGAGATGAAGAACAAGAGAGAGAAAGAGATGAATTTAGCAAAAGTCAAACCCAGTTAGGATCTAGTTAACAGCGTTACAAATTCCGTCCAGTTTAATGACAAAAATCAAGTTCAGGGTTATCGGAGACAGGCCTGCCAAAGTCAGGGTTATATTGGAAAAAGGACTATAAGTCAGGGTTATCTGAGATAATATCCCTAAACTTATTATTAATAAGCAAAATTCCTTTCAATCAAGCTACACCCAACACTCATAATCAAAAACCCCCAATTCAATTTATCTCAAGAACCCTAAACTAACAAAACTCCAATTCGAAATTAAGCCAAAACTGAAATTAAAACATGATAATGAATCTTACTTGATTAGGGAAAGTAATAGAGTAACATTACTCAATAAAGGACCCGAAAAGCTCTTGATTTGATCCAATTTTTAACCCGAAAAATCATAAGTATGAACCGCAATTCTCTCTCCTCTAGATACCCACAAAAAAAACTAAGAAATGTGAAGATGGACGAATGATGGTTGGAGTATGATGATGGTCGATGGAGATTAAGTAGCTTTAATGATGTTGTAGGTTGAAGAATTTTTTTTTTTGAAGCCGAAGGTGGATCGTGGTGGTTTGGAGGAAACAAGAGCGGTAAACACTTCTTCCTTCTTTTCTTTTCTTTTGTTTCTTTTCCTTTTTCTTTTTTTTTTACTTTCTTTTTCTTTACTTTCTCTCTCCTTATATTAGTATGGTAGATATTGGTATTTAACCTAGTAAATGTAGGAATTTGTTTTGACCACCTCTAAAATAAAGTCAAACTAGTAAAAATATTTTTAATAAAAGAAATCTGAATTTATTTTCCTAAAATAAATTAATGCAAATAATTACTAAACGGGTATAAAAATACGGGGTGTTACAGATGCATAACTACATAAGAGCCCAGGGTGTGGGGCCCGCCACTTAAGTGGTTGTGAGTTCTACTACCCGCTTGTTTGTAGCAACTGCACTATCCTCCATCATAGTATCTTCTCTTGTGTTCACCCCTTCACTATGTGATGTCTTTGCTCAACTAAGACTCTCTACTTGTAGTTTGCTTCCTGTGCTCTCCCTTACAATACATCTCCATTTCTTCCTGTCTATCACTTGTTACCCCTCCTCAAATTCCTTCTTACCACTCAATATACTTCCCCCTTGGTCTGCTTCCACCCTTTTGTTTTGATCCCTACCCTTTACCTCCTTTTCCCCGCCATCAAGATTTTTAATTCCCTCCCCAACTTCAATTTTACCACTCTCCCTATTTTCTTCTTCGTCATCTCCCCCATCTTATTTTGCTTGCTACTTTTCCCCTCCTTTTCACAGTCCTCAACATGTTTCCTTACCTCCCCAACCAGATGAGAAACATCCTCCTCCATTCTTATTTTACTACCCATACTCACCTCCTCATGCCCCTCCTCCCCAAGTAAGTCTGTTTCAATTAACTTGTTCACAACTTCACTAACCTGGTCTTTTTTTCCTCCTCCTTCTGAGTCACCACCACACCTTCTAGTTTTCCTTGATTTGGTTTAGCCACAAATATCTACCTCGCCTTACTTTTACTACCTCTCTCCTCCTTCTTAACCTGTGTTGGTGCAGCTTTCCATGGAGATGCTCTTTGACATATCGAAATTTTTTCTTGGAGAATGATCCCCATTGTTCTCATCACAATCTTTATCTCTGTGATCAATTCCTCCACATATAAAGCACATTAGATGGAGCCTTTCATATTTCGTTAACATCATGCATTAAAGGTTTTTTCACATCTATCATCACCCTAACTCTCACTGATCGGTTGATGTCAACCTCATCCGATTTATTAATCTGCATAACCATTCCAATTTTGCTAGCAAGCGCCTGTATGTTTGTTTCACTTCCCCTCCCCTTGAATGGCATATCATAAAATATAGTCCATATGGGAAGAGAATGCAATTGAAGATCAGAAGGTTTTCCATCATCTTGGATGTCACTCAAGCAAATAGCATGTTTATCAAAGTGCCAGGGTTGTCCTTCCATAATCTTGACCTTGTCCCGCCAAGAAGGAACAATTGGAAAGAGACGAGGTTATATTAACTCTTCTCGTCTCCATCCCATGCTTAGGTTGCCATATTTTCCTGATAGTGTCCATTAAAGCGTTCGCATTAACCGTCTTGTGAGCCCATACTTTCTCTATAATGACTAATGAGATATTTGCATCCTCGTCATTATTATCCTCCAAACTCCATTCCACCGTATCCTCCAAGTTCGCATGTTCTCCATCTTTCCCAATATTTTCCATACTACAAAGAAATTGGTTTGTAACTAATGATTACTTTTGGGGATCACGCTGTAACACTGAGATTCTCAGGAAAACCTTGAGAAAATCGACCTTCAATAAAGGAAAAACTAGGGTTACCTAGAATTCACCCTCGCATGGAGAATACCTTAGAGGGACTTTTTTAAAGTTAGTAATTCTAGCCATTTATCTCAATGAGTCTTTATTAATATTCAACTGTTATAAACTAATCTAAATTAATTGGACCCAATTGAGTCTGATTGAATTTTATTAGACCTGATTGAAATTGATTGAAACTTATTAAACTTGATTGAAATTGATTTGTATTTAGGATTCTTATTGAAAGACCAATCGCAGTTTGAATTTTTCTTAAATGAAAGAGCACAGGAAAGAGAAGAAAATGGTTGCTCATTTTTAACAACTAAAACTAGAAAGTTGCAGATTGAATGTGCAAGCTCACACCATTGATGAAAATACTCTATTATATGATTTATATGTACAAACCAACGTCATTGTTCACTTGACAAGGATTATGACCACACTCGAACATTGACCCTATTTATTGAGATAAAGGCCTTGTCATAACTCATGATACCGGCAAGATGGATATGAAAGGATAAATAACAAGCAGAATAACAGGTCAACACTGACTAGTCTATGATGATTAACATTAGCTGCTCTTGACAACCAAATCTAACATCAGAATTCAGAATGTATTTTACAGATAAAAGGGGGAAAGGAGATCAACTTACGAGTAACAACTCCTTACAGAAGAAGAAACCACATCATCTTAAATACTTCGTACACGGTACATTGGTAGGATGGAATTATAAATGAAAGCCAAACTGAATCTTATTATAAAGGTCATCTTCGTTTCTACTGATAAGGTTATACCAATACTTAAAAAGTAGGAACACGGAAGATGAACGTTAACATTCCGTCTACCAGAGTAAACAGACTTGCCGTCTCAATATCTTCACTGATGGCATATGTGCAATGCCGCTGACATATTTCAGAGAAATATGCACCACTAAAGCCCAGAGTGTACTTTGTAAGTGCTCTAAAATCAACATTTTTGGCAATAGATGATCTCCTCAAGGAAGCCTTAAAGATGGAATAACGGGGCTCCTCATCTGGAAGAGGAATATAAATGAGTCGATCAAGACGAACTGGTCTCAGAAGAGCTGAAACAATAATATCAGGTCTATTTGTGGCTCCACAATCTTTCTGGCAGACATGCCATCCATTTCAGTTGGTTCAAAACCCTGTCAGCAGCACCACCTGCATCGCCTACATTGCCTCCCCTCTGCGTAAGACACCTACAGACAGACAGATCACAGTTGCAATCAGCCAGATTAAGAATGCAATGCAACTAGCACAAAGTACTCATATATAGATGACAAGGCCATAAATAATATCAGAAGCAGAATAATTGGGATCTAGTTGGATATAGCTATTCAAACATTGACACACCGAGTAATCCCATCCCAAACCTAACATCACAAATAGGTAGCGATTCGCAAATGTGGAAAAACTAAAGCAGAGTTTGAATCAAAGTACGACATTTAGAGCTTTCGATATCGATCTTGTTTCAATCTGTGACATCAATATGCTTTCAGACTTTCCCTCTTTTAATGGCATTCTCTATTTTACTTTATTCAAAACTAGATATGTCATTTGCCAACCAAAGCTTTGATCATATTTAAATGTCAAACCACTTAAACACCACAAATGAAATGATTACACACCTTGCTCAAGCTTCCATGAACACCCATTGATCATAGGGCCAAGTACCTAAAACCCATTCATAACTTCTTGAAAAGCTTCTAAACCTAATGGATGAACCAGCATAAGCCTCTCAATTTTTCCGTCCTCAAGGAGCTAAGCACTTGGAGAGAAATCTTGTCAAACCACCAAAAATCTGAAATGTGAACAAAGATGCAGTACCAACAACAAATTTTTTTTTAAGGGAGGGATGTGGGAGAGGTTGTGAGATAAAGAACCTTAATGAGAAGAGCATATAGTACACCTTCATTAAGGGTATGTTTTTTCACCTTATTTTCAGTTCTTACAAGAAGAAATAAGTTCAGATAAGAACTAGTGAAGTCTAATAAGAACTAATAAGTTCGGATAAGTTCAAATTCAACAAAAATAAGCAAAACTAAAGTTTGACCACTCACAGATAATGTCTCATAAGTTCAAATGAGTGTAGATAAGTTTAGAGAATGACTAATAAGTTCGAGATAAGCGAAATATAAGTAGAAAAGAACCGAGCTCTAAGTAGTTATTTGACCAATTTTTGAAAAACTCAAAACTATTTTTACTATTTTTAATTAGGTAAGAAAATTCAATCTAGGCCGACCTCGCACAGGTCCCACCCAAAGGTATATTACAAGCCGGACATCCCCAAACCCCTCCATCCCAAGCAAATTGCTTGGGTAGAAATTGAATTCTAAACTTCTCTAGGGGTGATGGGAAAGCTCACCAATTGAGCCAACCCCAATTCCTAAAAATTTACATAAGAACCTCAAACTTATTATTATCAATATTACTCTTTACACCATATTTATATGCTTCCCTTCCCTACAGAGTAACATGTGAAGGTGCTATTTGTAATTCTAAATACATATTTTTTAATATTATTTTATGTAATAGTTATTATGAAAGATTAATGATGTATGAAGTCTACATCCTTTCATTCTACCATCGATAGTATATGCAACTACTATTTGTTGCTTGACATTAAAATTAACCAAGGCCAAAGAATGTAGTGGAGGAGGCGTATAACAAAATAACATCAGATCACAAGCAACCAAATCAGCTATACGAGATTACTAGCACGTTGCTCCAGCTTCCATGCATCGATTTGGGAGGCCAAAAGATAGAACAGCTAGCATATGAATGAGAGACACAGAAAAGAGTACATTAATTTTAGCTGATGTTTCTAGGAATATTATTCAGCCATAAGAGCCAGCATAAGCCTCTCAAAATTTTCCGTCATCAAGAGAGAATTCCATTTGGCGTTGCCTATGTTATGGGGCGTCAACAACCGGATTTGAGTCCACCAATCCACTATATGCAATTGCCAATCGGAATGATCAACGATCAATACAACCTAATGAATTTTATTCTAAGTACAATATATTCACTGTAGCAAGAGAGAAAATAGCAATGTAATGTATCCAGTATTTCGTGAGTATGAATGTATTGTAAGTTCTTAAGCTTGAGCGCCTACGTTTTCTGTGTCCTCTGCTATCATCATTCTAATCCTTTTATACTGCTTTTCTCAGCTCAACGTGCATCTTCAAATCTAGGGAGTAGTTAGCTAGAATCTCGTCACTTTCCTCTGAGATTTCGGCGCATCATTTAAACAGCTACAAACTTATTTAACTGACTGAAAACCTGCTGGGTTCAACCTTCCTTACTCTTAGGGAATCAGTTAGCCTTTGACCTGATTCATGCATCACGATCCTTTTGTCAACGTCGGCGTCACGAGATTTCATAATGTCAACATCAAACCGCAAAAAAAATCAGCCATAACAATTTGCCCCCAATTGTTGAAATTAGGGAATATAGAGTCATGAAACAATTGTATCAATTTGCACAAGACATCTTGTACGGTTAAAACACTTGTCACAACTGTTAATCATTTGTTACAACATTTGTCGAAAAGATAAGAAAATAAAATTTTAACTATCGGATGACTTTACTAGAGATAACCCAAAGGTCACCGGCAAAAGATAAATTTTTTCGCAAAAGTTTATCTACAATCCGCAAAATATATTCGTTACACTTGTGAGGATCCCAGCTGTAACTAAAAAAACAGTGCCCGCCAATTTGAAAACCACACGCAACATTCTCTCTCTAAGAAATTACTCGAGCGTCCAAATTTCTCTAGAAGCATCCGAAAATTTCTGGAATAACTTCGGCTTCATCAACTAACTTCTGCCATCTTTGATCTTCGATTTCTAGCTAATTTCATAATCAATACTTGAAACTATGGCTCCCAGCAGACGTAGTATTAGAAACTTTGTTAAAAATCAAGAAAAAACCAAGGCAAAAGAAAGAGTCATAGAAGAGAAAAGTGAATTCGACGACGAACAATCTAACATGTCGCAGGATGATCTAATGAAATTCTTAGACTTAGGAAACTTACCCGTTGATACGATCTTTGAAACGTCGAACCTTACGAGCGACCAGAGATGTGTCCATAGAGTTGGGTGGTGCTATATGAGTACCCTTTCAAAATAGGTCTTAAGTTACCTTTTCCACCCATAGCTAGGGAATTAATGCAAATCTATCAAATTAGCCCTGGGCAAATCATGCCCCAAGTCTGGAGGGTTCTGAGTGTAGTTGACAGGGTGACAATGTCTTGGGAAGAACCGTTTACTCTCCATGACCTGTTGCTCAGTTACGAAATTAGGGTCAAGGTCAGAAACAGGTTAGCTCTGCATGTGAGGGCGAGGCAGGACGCTTTGGTTGGAGGAATTTAATCGAACGACAGGGGTTGGAAGAATCGTTATGTTTTTGTCAAGAAATCATCCTTGGGAGAAGTAGGGAAACATTTAACTGGAGGCTGGAACATAGGAGGTTCATAAAAATTTTTACTGATTTGTTTCTATGTCATGACGTTAACGTTATTCTTACATCGTTTCTTTTGCAGACCTAGATCCAAAACTGTAACCACATCGCGAGGAATCCGAACGTCTATGCGAGGAGTTCCTAAGGGGTGAAAGAAGAAGAAAGGTACTTCAGAGGGTAACAGTCGTTAGCCAAGACAGCTGCTCCTCCATGGCTTCAGGTAAGTGTTCATTCAAGTCGTTAGAAATACTACTTCTATCATGATTCTAATAGATCTTCCGTGACGAGAATCTTCTAAATCGCGACCAAGAGGGTCTTTAGACAGCCAAGCCCTTCTTGCGAAACGCTCCCAAGAGGAAAAGAGAGCGAGTCACTCTGCTTGCATCGTCGCCCTCTTGCGTCGGAGAAGAAAGGTCCTGCCGACGTCGTTCATGTAGAGCACGACGAATCAGATGTTGCTCAGAAATCGCGCAAGACTGACTTCATTGCCCCTCCCAACATAGGAGGTCCATCGTACACTGTGACGGTGCCCAACGACTTTATGTCGTTAGACAGGTCGGTCTGGCCGGAAGCGGAAAGGCTGCACTTTCCCTGCGCTGAAACTCGCTTTCGGGAACTTACTCGGCCTAAGCTCATGTCGGGTGGCCTAGAGCTTGTTTTCCAGGTATGTTAACGTATGAATTAATATTATTGATCATAAAACAAACTTGGTTACTTACCCTTCTGTCGTTGGTCTACAGACGTCACAACATTTCCTTATGGCGAAGAAAGAGATGTCGTCACTGTTTAAAGGTCATCAGGCGATGAAGTCCAGGGCTGACAAGAGCGAGCTAGCTTTGAAGGACAAAGACACGGAGCTGAAGAAGGTTCAGTTGGAGATGATAAAGATGGGGGAAACGCTAAAGAAGAATGGCGAAGATTTGGAAGGACTGAAGAAGTAAGCAGAAGAGTTGGAGGCGTCGTCGCGTGCAGGAAATTGGAGCCCTCCAAGCCCAAGTCGCGGCGCGAGAAAAGCGAGCTTGACTTCTTTGGAAGCCGAGGTGACTACAAGAGTGAGGGCGAAGGCGATGTACCGATTCATGATGAAACGAACCGTGTCGTGGGAGCCTTAGAAGGACATCGACTTGTACCTCGAATGCTTAGGAGGTATGAAGGACACGATAGACCACCGAAGACTTCCTAAAGGCGATGGGCCGAATCATCGATGAATGTTGGTCACCCGAGATGGTGGGGTTAACTCTTCATGTGCCGCGTTCATAGCGTATGACTTGGAGAAGGGGGTTATGACAGAGATTCCATCGTTGCCTAAGCCAACGGAGGAGAAGTCCGACGACGCTCCCATCGTTTAGCATGCACATTCTGAACATTATCCAAACTCTTTTAAGTTTTTTAAGCGTTGTGTTATCTTAGAAAACATTTTACTGTTTTGGGTCACTCATGAGGGTGATCAGTGATGTACTTTTGGACCACTCATGGGAGTGGTCATAACGTTTGTTTTCTTCGTATGAACTATGTTTGCTTCGATGTACTGCCGTTTTTCTGGCGTCTAAGTTTAATGATCAGGCGCTTTGAAAGCCTTTAAATTTTGTTAACATGAAAAATTGAATGTGCGCAAAACACGTTTACTTGATTGTAAATAGATCAAATGTTTACAACATTCCTGACGTTAAAGTCCTGTTGTTATTGGTGTCGTTTGGAATGCCTTGTCGCTCCACAGGCTTATTGCTCAAACACTAATTGTCGGTTGCTTCGTATAAACGTCGCAATCTTATTGAAAACTAGGAAAATCCTGAAAAATGAAACACACAGTAATGTTTTGTCGTTGGCGTTTCAACAACCTTGCGATGACATGTTCGCCATTTATTGAGCAAAAACAAATGATGAAAAATAATAAATAACAAACGTAAAATGAAGTGCTACTTAGCGTTTAGCTAGAAAAAATATCTTTTGAGATGGACAGCGTTCCAACTCAGCGAGACCATGGTACCGTCGCGTCGGACTAATTGGTAAGCGCCATTGCCGACGACCTTGCTGATTTGGTAGGGACCTTCCCATCTTGGGCCTAGCTTACCTGTGTTAGGCTCTTGTGTGTTTTGGAACACCTTCCTTAACACCCAGTCGCCTTCAACAAATCACTTAGCTTGTACGGTCTTATTAAAACTTTTTGCAACGATCTGTTGTTGAGCTGCCATGCGTATTAATGCTGCGTCACGAAGCTCTACAATGGTATCCAGGTCGTTGACCAGTTAGTCACGATTCTGTTGTTCAGTCGTTAAGCCGTACCTGGCAGTTGAAATACTTACCTCAGCTGGTAAGACTGCCTCGCAGCCGTAAACAGGCGAAAAGGGGGTTTGCCCAGTCGCAGTGCGTGAGGTCGTACGATTTGCCCACAATATAGCTGGCAATGCTTCTGCCCATTTACCAACTATGTCCATTCCCCATTTCATAAAAGGCCAAGGAGTTAAAGTTGGATGCAAAATTTCACAGGGTTTGTGCGTCATACCTGCATATCGCTGGCAATTGTCAAATTTGGTGACATACATGATTGCGTCTTGTTTCATTGTTGGCCAGTAGTAGCCCATTCTCAAGGTTCTATTGGATAGGTTGCGTCCTCCAGAATTGTTCCCACACGTCCCCTCGTGCAGGTCTTGCAACACTTGCCCCCACTGGTCATTTTCCAGGCACCGTAGATACGCTCCAGCGACGGACTTTTTAAATAGTACTCCTTGAATGACGACATACCTGGAAGCCTTAAAGTGGATTTGTCGTGCTTCTGCTTTGTCTTCAGGGAGTATATCGTTAGTTAAATAACCATAAAGAGGTTTCGTCCAACTAACATTTACCTCGTCGTTTGAAAGGTTACCATCATTTGTTGCATCGACGTTATCGTTTACCGGCTTGACGTCATCTTCTGATGGGACGACATCGCCGCTTGTTTCGCTGTTTCTTCTAATCGGCCAGACGACGTGCGCAACGTCTTTGCATTTGTTTATCGCTGGTGTTGTGATATGGATGATAGGGACGGAAGTGAAGGATACATCTCTCAAGGGCGATCCTAGGTTAGCCAACGCGTCTGCACTGCGTATTCTGGTCTCTTGGGATCTGCATAATGTCAAAAGGGTTAAACATTTTACTTTTACCTTGTGTGACTTCCAAGTTGAGTGCCATTTTCGAATCTTTAGCTGCAAATTCGCCTTTGATTTAACCGACAATCAAGACGAATCACTGTAGATCTTTAACGTTTTTACTCCTAGGTCGCTTGCTAGGGTCATTCCTGCAATTAATGCCTCATATTCAGCTTCATTATTGGTCGCTTTGAATTCGCAACATATGGCTTGCACTATCTTGTCCCCTTGTGGCGACTTTAGGACGACGCCAAGGCTGCACCACGAAAATTGGAAGATCCGTCAACAAACAAAATCCATGCATCGTGATTGACATAGTTGATCCGAGCAACTTCGTCGGCGGCGATCCTCTCCAATTCGGGACTAAAGTCAGCCACAAAGTCAGCCAGAGCTTGCGACTTGATTGCGGTTCGTGGTAAGCATTTGATGTCGTAACCGCTAATTGCGATTGCCCACTTTCCCATGCGACCTGTCAATTCAGGTCTACGCAAAACACTTTTGATAGGATAGTTAGTCATGACAACGACAGTATGAGTTTCGAAGTAATGTCGGAGTTTTTTCACGGCAGTGACTAAGGCAAGTACAAGTTTTTCGAGAGAGGAATACCTGGTTTCTGCGTCTAGTAGAGACTTACTGACGTAGTAGATGGGGAGTTGTTGGCTTTTCGCCTCTCGTGTCAAGACGGCGCTGACTGAGATGTTGCTAACAGCTAGGTACAACTGGAGCGTTTCCCCCTCGATAGGCTTGGACAGTAGTGGAGGGGTAGCTAGGTAATGCTTCAGCGCCTGCAGGGCGTCTTCGTGCCTCGGGGACCAGTCGAATCCTTTGTTTTTACGTAGCACGTCATAGAATAGATGGCATTTTTCGGATGACCTGGATATGAAACGGTTAAAGGCAGCGACGCGTTCTGTTAATTTTTGTACCTCTTTGACGTTTCTGGGAGATTGGATGTTGATCAATGCCTTGATCTGATCGGGATTGGCTTCAATTCCTCGTTGCGTCACGACGTAACCTAAAAATTTACCTGCAGCGACTCCAAACGTACATTTAGTGGGGTTCAGTTTCATACCATATTTTCGTAGGACGTCAAATGCCTCGGAGAGGTGTTGGATATGATCGCTCGCTTGCTTAGATTTTACTAGCATATCATCGATGTAGACTTCCATGGTGTCACCTAGTTGTTCTTTGAACATGTGGTTGACTAGGCGTTGATACGTCGCACCTGCATTTTTTAGTCTGAAAGGCATAACATTGTAACAATAAATACCTTTGTCGGTGACGAATGCTGTCTTTTCCTGATCGTCAGGGTGCATGAGGATTTGGTTATAACCAGAGTACGCGTCCATGAACGTTACGAGCTCGTGCCCATTGTCGCGTCGGCCATTACGTTAATATGGGGGAGAGCGGGAATGGATCTTTGGGACAGGGCCTTATTAAGGTCCGGTAAGTCAATGCACACTCTCCACTTGTCATTCTTCTTGCTGAGAACAACGACATTAGCCAACCTGGCAGGACATTTATCTTCACGTTCCTTACCTGTGTCGATCAGTTTTTGTACTTCGTCATTTATAATTTAGTTGCTCTCAGGAGCGAACTTGCGTTGTTTTTGCTTGACCGGTTTATGCTCTGGATCGACGTTTAAATTATGGGTGATGACGTCCGGGCTGATACCTATCATGTCTTCATGCGACCAACCAAAACAATCCTGGTTAGCTTTTAGGAAATCTATTACCTGAGTACGGAGTTCTGGCGACAAGGTCGCTCTAATGCGCACGACACGATCAGGGTAAGATGGATCTAGCGCCACTTCATCAATGATATCCTCATCAGAAGCGTTGGGCGCTGATCCGCTTGTTAATTGCTAGATGGCCTTCTTAGCAGGCTTAGCGACGAGCTGTAACATTCTCGAGCAGCTTCTTGCTCGCCTTTGATTTCCTGGACGCTCCATTTGGTGGGGAACTTGAGCGACGATGGTACGTTGAAGGTACTTGCTTTCATCTTGTGGATCCGGGCGTTCCCGAGAATGACATTGTAGGCGGAGGAACAATCTACGACTTTGAACCTCGTCGGTAAGTTGACTCCTTTGGCGAGGTTGGCGAGTGATTCCACCGACGATCCATTTGTGCTTCTCCGCTGAAACCAACTAAGATAGTGGATTTTTTAGTTATATCCCTATCACAAAGACCCATACCTTCGAGAGAATTTTTGAAGATGATGTTAGCTGAACTGCCGCCGTCAATCAGCACTCGTCGCAATAGGCAGTTGCTGACAGTCAGAGATATGACTAATCCATCATGGTGATCCTCGTCGCACACGTTGTCGTCGTCGTCGTCGAAGGTAATTGACATCGCCTCCAACTCGTGTTCTTCGTCTGACCTGTAAGGTTTAGGAACAATGGACGAGGGGGATCCCTCTCTATCTAGCCTTTTGGGCTGCCGAATACGTTAGTCCACAAACGTTCGAACCACAAGAGATTACGTTGATTACCTTGACGTGAGTAGGGGAGGCGGGCAGATTTGATTTAGAAGGATTTTTGTCGAAGGACGCCTTCCCCTTGTCGCTGAGGAGATCTTGGAGGTGCCCTTTGTTCAGCATGAACGCGACTTCTCTTCGGAGCGCAATACAATCTTCCGTCTTGTGACCGTGGTCGTGATTGAACTGGCACCACTTGGTTTGATCTTTTTTAGCGTCTGGGCGGTGGCTCTTTCTTGGCCAACGGACGGGGGCTCCGATCTTTGTCAACGCGTTGACAACACCTCCGACGTCGACGGAGAATCCATAGGACCCTATGTCGGGATACGACGATCGTTCATTTTGGCCTCAATACCGCATTGCCAATTATATCGTTAACATTGTGTACCTGGTTAGGACGACTATAGGGATGATTTCGCCAATTGGTCTTTTTAGGGACAGGCTTTGCGATCGCTGGTGCTTTCCGACGCATGGCGTGTAGAGATAGTGTTGAGGATGGCATCGTCTTCCTCTAGTCGCATTTGGGCCAGCGCTCTTGACTTCACTTCTTCGAACGTGGAGCACGGGTATTTCGTCAGACGATTGTACAGCTTGGACTGGAGGATGAGACCCTTCCTGAAACATTCAACCGCAGTCTTAGTGTCAAGATCTTTAATGCTAATCATTTTTTTGTTAAAGCGATTATAGTAATCGCGGACGATTCGTTTGGCCCCCGGACAATGCCATAAAGGTCACTCGTCTGTTTATCTAGGCTACGACTACCTTCAAATTTATCATAAAATTTATTGAGTAGAGTAGAGAAATTGGCTATGCTGCCAGGCTTAAGAGATCCAAGCCATTTTAAGGCTTGCCCGATCAAGGTTGCTCCTAAAGACTTGCACATGCATGCTTCGACAAGATGCCACGGAATGGACGCATGCCACATCCTCTGCTTGTACTGAGCGACGTGCTCGATAGGGTCAGTCGATCCATCATAAGTAGCAGTCAAAGTAGGCAGATTAAGCTTCTTTGGTAACGACACTTTAGAGATTTTTTCGACGAACAAAGACGCTGCATATCAGTCTCGATGCTCGACGATGCTGGGCGTGGGAGCTCCAGGGAGTTGAGACATGAGCTTCATCAAGCGCTGGTTCTACTTCTCGATCAGGATCATTCGCTTCGCCATGGGATCTTCGGCCCCATTTATGGGAGTCTTCTCGAGTGGATCTCCGTCTTGGTCGTTGAGAGGGGATCCGTCAAGGAAACCTTCATCGTCTTCTGACTCGGTGCTCTCGGAATCAGTGAGAGGTTGCATGACAGGAACGTCGTCTCCACTAAAGCGACGTCGGGTCTTGGATGTTTTCGTTGAGGCTAACTCCTCTTCTAATTTTTGAATTTTTTCCTGCGACGACGAGAAGTTAGAGGATAATTACTCATTGGCCTTTTTCATTTCGGCCATTTCTGCCTTCATTTGATCGTAGAGCTTCTGCATTTTGTCGGCGCTCATTGGTGCGGCCATTTTGAGAGGGTTAGAAAGAAAGTGATTGATCTGGCTGTCGCCCCATGGTGGGCGCCAAATTGTTTATGCCGATTTTTGCTTAAGCAACAAGATTTGTTATGGGACGTCAACAACCAGATTTATCCGATGTATATTATGCAAATATGAGAAAAACAAGAAGGAAATGGAAAGACACCAAGGAGTGTTGACGCGGAAAAACCCCAATGAAGGTGGGTAAAAAACCGCGGGTGGATGTGAGTCCACCAATCCACTATATGCAATCGCCAATCGGAATGATCAACGATCAATACAACCTAATGAATTTTGTTCTACGTACAATATAATCACTGTAGCAAGAGAGAAAATAGCAATGTAATGTATCAAGTATTTCGTGAGTATGAATGTATTGTAAGTTCTTAAGCTTGAGCGCCTCTGTTTTCTGTGTCCTCTGCTATCATCATTCTAATCCTTTTATACTGCTTTTCTCAGCTCAACGTGCATCCTCAAATCTAGGGAGTAGTTAGCTAGAATCTTGTCACTTTCCTCTGAGATTTCAGAGCATCATTTAAACGGCCACAGACTTATTCAACGGCGAAGTCTGCTTGGGTTCAACCTTCCTTACTCTTAGGGAATCAGTTAGCCTTTGACCTTGTCTATGCATCACGATCCTTTTGTCAACGTCAGCGTCACAGATTTCATAATGTCAACGTCAAACTGCAAAAAATCAGCCATAACATGTACCAAATGACATCATTACACATCAACAATTATTAAGCTACTCAACCGTTTAATGTGGGACGCAAGTTAATTAAGCTTGAAACTCTTTTGTACTTTTGTCCCACATCGGTGATCGCAAGCTTTAGTGTCATGTTTAAAAACGAATGTCTTATTATATAAGCCACGAGTTGTAGATTCATATTGTCGAAACCGGAATTTTGTTTGGAAGATGTGTAAAAACTGACAAACCAATATTTTAGAATTTTAAGGTTTTAATTTTAGCACTATTTATGTATATACTTTGATGAAAATATGTGACTAATTACATATTATTATGTTAAAACTAATTACACTATTATAAGTTTTTACATGTTCAAAAACTTTTATATAATAATATAAACATTATTTAAAATAAAAATAGTGTTGTGTATCATGGTGCTAGTATACGCACGAAATAAGCACAAACATGACCACATTTTCATTTACAACAAAATTCGAATACAAAACTATATAGATGTGAAAAAGCTTTAAATAACGGTGTTTGAAGATCTTGAAACAACTCTACTTGTTCTTTTTAAGTTGTTTGCAATGATAATCAAAAGAAAATAATTTAAAGGTTATGATGTAGCAAACATCAAACAAAATAAGAAGTATACAAAAGTCTTTAGCCAATAATTTATAAATAAATCTCTCAAAGAAATATGAAGATAAAAACTAACAGCTACTATACTAAGGGCCCATTTTGTTCAATTATTGTAAGAAACGGAATGAAACATAATCGAATAAGAGGGAGGAAAGGTAATAATAACAATTTCTAACTCTTATGTGAAACCCCAGGTTATTTGCGGTTGTTATATTTTGGTTGTAGGTTGTTCATTTCGCCCTTGATTGTGACCTTTGTTTTCCTATTTAAGGATTGTTAATTGCATTATTCTATTATTTTCGCCCTGAATATCATTTTTTTCTTTTATGGTTTCTGATTTCTAGATTTAGTTTTATTTTCCAAAAATATTATCATGGAGTTAAGTCTCTCGTAGCAATAATATTTATTAAGAATAATGATGTCTTATAATAAAGGCTACGGGTTGCACTTGGAACCAAAAGATGTTTAAGCATTCTAGAGAGACAAAGAGAAAAGCCAAGAGAAAAAGAAAAAATGGAAACCCAAGTTTATTGTTCAGCGTTCTCCCCAAGCAAATCCTTTAGCCTTCCTTGAGCACTCTTTAGATCTCCCACCCAAGAACAAAATTTTCTATGCAATCCTTCAAAAAATGATTCTCCCTCAGCCTAATCCCATTTTCCATCGCGGAAATCGGAGTTTGTTAGCTCAAAATAATGGCGAGCATTTTTCGCTCCTCCGCGAGCACATACTCTATGTCATCGATGGTTTTTTGTGCCGGAAAGGAGACTTGTCGTAATTTCCCACATCAGAAGGCCGTCCCTGCCAAACTCCGAGCTCTGTAGGTTGTAACCGCCCCCACCTCCACGCTTGCTTCCAGGTAAGTTTTCTTCTCCTTTCTTTGAGTTTTAATTGCTTATGGTTGGTTTTAAATACCATTTTTATGGTCGGATTGAATATAAATCCTATGGTTTTTATGAATTTTGCTTTGGTTGTGCGGTTGTACGGGGGTTGAGATGCCTTCAATTGCATACTTTACTTCGTTGATAGGTAATATATGCCTAAATCTGGTTGTAATGGAATTTCTTTTCTGGAGCTTGACTAGTTATTATACACAAGTTCTAGCTATTATGTTCAATTTGTTTATAGCTAATTGGATCTTCTCCGATACTATGTTTTTCTCTTCAAAGATTAAAATTTTATTGATGAAGATGATCTTCTATTTCGTATCTACTTGCGTTTTATTCTGCTTTCATTGCACTCATGATTTCAACTCTTATCGCTCCCGCTGTGGTCTTAAATTGGTTATAGCTAATGGAACTGGAGTTTTATCTCCCCACTATTCATCTGCATACCTGTGGTATTACCTTGTTTTTTACTGTAATATGTCTTCTTTAATTGAAACCCTCAATGGTTTAAATCCCCTTTTGATTCTTGCATCTATGAATATGATTGTCGTTTTCTCTACGTACCTTTCCTGTAATATGATTTTCCATTGGAGGTGCTTCTCTACCATTCCTACTCACAAAAGGTTTGTTACCTATGAAAGAATATTAGTCCGCTTCTTTGTTTGCAGAGCCATTCGTTCCACGAGTTCTCACTTTGGTGTCTCTCCATTATTTCATGGGCTTTTTGACCACTTGTATTGTGTCATGTGCTCTAGTTTTTCTTTGGATTTGGATTCTAACATGGTACCTCTATTATAGTGAATGTTTTCAACATTGTAAAGTTGCGAGGTGTTGAAATTACAATAATTAGGACAACTTTGGACCAACGACACCGGGTACAATTGATTGGAGTTGTTTGTTTCAATTTCATTGCCAAGCTTATGTGCCTAAAATTGAAATTGAGATGTATTTTATTTACTTTGCTCACTATGTTCCCTTGTGTAATTTTATTGTCTTGCAACTACTTTGTTTTTGTATTGAAACTAACACTAATGAATGGGTTTTTAACACCCTCTGGAACCGAGTGCTTGACACTCGCTATAGAACCAAGTGCTTGACACTTGCTATGAATGCTATCGTGATTATGTCACACAAAAAATATCTTAAACGTCGGCATTGGGTCTAGTGGGACTGCTCTCTTCCCCCGTGTTTGGAATTTGTGGTCAACCTGTTTTGCCCAACTATTTTTTCGTTCAGTTTTTATTGTATAATTGTTCAATTACAATCTTCTATCTTTGTAAATTTTCGGACTCTATTGTGCACTAAAAGGTTGTCTCAACCTTATACGAACCGGATGTTAACCATCCACTATGACTATTGGGTGTTTTTAACACCAGCACCACAAAAAGAAGTTATTATATGAAAGTTATAAGTTGGAATATACAAGGTGGCAAGAAACTCGAAGCTCTTGCCGAACTTGTTTATCTCAGAAATAAATACAAACCGGACATAATGTTCATCCTTGAAATGATGACTTCGCATCAAAATAGTATCAATATTTTAAAAGAACTTCACTTTGATAATAAGATAATCATTGATCCTATTAACCATCGTGGTGGCCTTTGGGTCCTTTGGAATAATAATAATGTTCACGTCTCTAGTCATTCCACTACGAATAGATGTGCGCATTTAAATATTTGTTTTAAGCCCACAAATCAGGAATTAATAATCTCGGGACTATATGCCCTGGCCCAAGAACAAGATAAGCCAGTTTTTTGGCAATATTTAGAGAACTTCCTCTCTTTCTGCTCTCTTCCATGGCTTGCAATTAGGGATTTCAATGAAATGCTCTCTGCTGAAGATAAAATAGGTGGTCGAGTTCTATCCCACACACAATTAAAGAGATTACTAGAATTACTCAATTCCACTAATAGTATGGACATTCCTTCGATCCAATCTTCTTTCTCATAGAAAAAAGTTATCTATAATCACTCAATTTACGAGTGGCTAGATCGAGCAATTGCAAGTCACTCTTTTGTGAATTTATTTGCACAATGTCAAACTCTTTATGGGGCATTCCCAGTCTCTGATCACGCTCCTATTATTTTCGATTCTAAATTCAATGGCATAGTAAAAGCACCAGCCTTTCGTTTTCAAAACGCTTGGATCCTTGATAAAAAACCGCACCAAATTATCACAAAAACCTGGGCCCATTCTATCCGAGGCTCAAGATTCTTCAGAATCCAACACAGGCTCTCTCAAATTAAGACTCATGTAAAGGAATGGGCCAAGCGCAACTTTGGCCACACATAAAATAAACTAGTAGAAAATTGTGAAAAAATCAAGTCTGTGGAGGAAAGGCTTTGGGCACAACCTTTTAACCTATTCTTAGTTCAACGCATTAATCGGCTCGTATTACAACGGGAGAAATTACTTATGTTTGGCCAATCAACTTGGGGCAATTTTAGTCGAAAACAATGGTTATCTCAAGGAGATAGAAACTCAAGGTTTTTCCACAATAAAATGAAAAAGTGAACTATTAACACCACCATCTACCGCCTTAAAAACGATGTGGACCGGTGGGTTGATTCGGCGGAGGGAATACAAAACCTTCTTCTTAACTCATTCAAAGAACGCTTCTCTTCTTCTTCATCCTCCCAAAGGCCTATGGATCTATCCTTTCTTCAACCTATTGTCTCCCAAGAGGATGTTTCAATGCTTTTAGCCCCTTTTAAAGACGACGACATAAAAGCCGCCTTTTTTGACATGAACCCCCATAAAGCCCCTGGCTCGGATGGGTTTGGTGCCAAATTTTTTTCAAGATTAGTGAAATATTATTGGTAAAGACATTTATCTCGCCATTCATGGGTTTTTCCATCATGGCCACCTACCACCGTCTTTAAATCATACTATTATTGCTCTTATCGCAAAGACTCCTTCTCCTGAAACGCCTAATCATTTTAGGCCTATCGTCCCGATTAACTCCATTTATAAGGCAATTTCGAAATTGTTGGTTGCAAGATTGTGCCCAATCCTCAAGTCCAACATTAGTCCTCTTCAAAATGCTTTCACGCCTGACAGGTCTATTCATGACAATGTTCTCATTGTTCAGGAAATTTTAAACACTTTCCAAAAATCTTCAAGTAATATTGGATGGTGTGCTCTAAATTTAGATATGGAGAAGGCTTATGATCGACTTGCGTGGGATTTTCTGTGGCAAGTCTTAACGAAATTCCAGCTCAATGGTTAGAGTGGATTAAACAATGCGTTACCACCGTTTCTTACTCTATTAAAATAAATGGTCATACTACTGAATAGAGCTGATCAACTTCAGCCCGGCTCGGCCCAGGTTTTGGGCGGGCTTTGGACAAGCCAAAAAAGACGTTTTAGTCTAATTTTTTGGCCCGACCCGTTTTGGCCCGAAAAAGCCCGCTCGGCCCGACCCGAAATAACGGGCTTTGGGCACAATTTTTTGGCCCGGATTTGGGCCTGGCCCGGTCAATGGGCAAAATTTTTTTGGCTCGGCCCGGCCCGGCCCATGATCACCTCTACTACTGAATGGTTTAAACCATCTCGTGGCCTCCGTCAAGGGGACCCTCTATCCCCGTACTTGTTCATTATCTGTATCGATGTGCTAATCCAAAAGCTAACTGTGGAGAGCGCTATTCCAAAATCGGGCATGGGTTTTAAAATTTGCCCATGCGGCTCTGTGGTTCCATGCCTAATGTTTGCTGATGATAGTCTAGTATTCTGCAAAGCAACTACTTCAGCTTGTAATAAGCTAAAATCGATACTAGATGAATTTTGTTCTATGTCTGGTCAACTGATTAATTTCCATAAATCAGCCCTAGTATTGTCAAGAAGGATCCCTAACTCTAAAAAAGCCTCCCTGGCTAGTCATTTCAATATGACACCCAAGTCATGTCTGGGTCGTTATTTGGGAATCTTTTTTAGTTCGTATTACCCTACTAAAAAGGACCATAGCCACATTTTGGCTAAAACGTTGCAACGTATTCAGCTTTGGGAATCGGGTTTCCTATCAAAAGCAGGTCGTCATACCCTGATACAAACAAATTTGGAAGCTCTTCCAGCTTATTCATGCTCTTCAGCTTTAATCCCAAATGATCTCTACAAGGCAATAGATACTATGCACCGACAATTTTATTGGCGACAAACAAAAGATAAAAATAGCACCCCTCTAATAGCATGGAACACCATCTGCTCCCCTAAGTCTCAGGGAGGCTTAGGTCTCAGACGCTCCATGCATTTGAATAAAGCTTTCCTAGCAAAAATTGGTTGGAATTTGATTTCCAATAAGTCCTGCTTTTGGTCTACTCTGATAAAAGAGACATATCTGCATACTAAATCATTCTTTGAATACAATCCAAAACCTAATGACTCTTACATTTGGAAAAAGATCTTGGCTCAAAGAGACCTTCTGCGAAAGGGTATCCGTTGGAAAATTGGTAATGGTCAATTAATAAATTTTTGGTTAGATAATTGGTTGGGGCAAACCAACCTTTGCTCACTTCTTAATATTAACAGTAACACTGTTGACATGGATCTCAAATTAGCACATTTCATCACCCCAGACCATTGTTGGGATCTGACAAATCTTAATCAATTTCTGCCAAGACATTTAATATTGAAAGTGCAAGGGATTCCCTTACCAACTACAGGCCTTCCTGATACTCCAATTTGGGGACCTACCCCCAGTGGGCTCTTTACAGTTAAATCGGCAACCTGGTTAGCTCATGATCTTCCTCCTAAGCCTCCTTGGCATTTTCGATGGATATGGAAGCTAGATATTCCACCAAAACTTCATTTTTTTGTCTGACAAATCTGTCATAACAGTTTAGCAGTTAGAGATACGATGTTTAACAGATATATCATCCCAAGCAATCAATGTCCTCATTATATTGTGGTCTTGAAACAATAGACCGTTTGTTTTTCAATTGTCCACAATCCATTATGTTTTGGAAGCTTCAAGAAGTCTTGGATTGGTGTTCCCCGCCTGGGTCCTTCCCCACAATTCTGCAATTTCTTCAAGAAACTCATCTTAAGCAAAATTTGTCGCGCTTCATATTTCTTTTTTGGAGCATCTGGAAAGAAAGAAATGCCATCATCTTTAAGAATGAAACTTGGTGCCCCTCTCGCATCTCTCACCGAGCTAAGTTTACTCTTAGTGAATGGAAAGCACGTCTTCGTGTTGACCTATATCATGATATGGGTTCTCCTCTTACAGGAGCATCACCCCTTCCCTTTTCCCCCAATCTCCCAACTACTCTTGTAGCTTGGGAACCTCCTCCTCCATCTACCTTCAAACTCAACTTTGACGGCTCTGTTCGTGGTTCTGCTGCTGCTGCGGGTATCATAATTCGCAATCATGAAGGGTCTCTTCTCCAAGCAAAAGCTTTCAATCTAGGGCATTCTTTAGTCCTTATTGCTTAAGCTTCAGCTTTACATCATGGTCTCATCCTACCCACACAACTGGGTATCCGAGACATAATTGTGGAAGGCTACAATCTTCAAGTTATTAATGCTATCAAAAGTCTCTGGTCTTTCCCGTGGAAAATAGTCAAAATTATTGAAGACTCAAAGATTCTACTTTCAAAGTTCAACTCAGTGCAAGTTCGACATATTTTTAGGGAAGCAAATAGAGCGGCTAATTGGATTACCAATGTAGGCCATTTAGTTAGTTCTAGTTTTGAAATTTCATATTGTAATAGTTCCTCCCTATCTTCTATTCTTGTATCCGACACATTAGGTATTCCCCTCGAGAGGAGGGTAGCCTAATGTTTTTTCCTTACCTTTCAAAAAAAAAAAAAAGGCTACGGGTTGTAGGTTTGTATTGATGTCAGCAGAATTCAATATATATGTTCGGATGATGTGTAATAACTGACGAAACCAATATTTTTATATTTTTAACGTTGTGATTTTTACACTATTCATGTATATACTTTGACAAAAATATGTCACTAATTACATATTATTACTTTAAAACTAACTATACACTATTATAAGTATTTACTTGGTTTAAAAAAAAACTTTAATACAATAAATAAACATTACTTAAAATAAAAATAGTGTTACGTATCATAATGTTAGTATATATACGAAATGAGCACAAACATGACCACATTTTCATTTACAAAAAAAATCGAATACAAAACTATATACATGTGAAAAAGCTTCAAATAATAGTGTTTAAAGATCTTGAAACAACTCTACTTGTGTCTTTTTAAGTTGTCTGCAACGATAATCAAAAGAAAATAATTCAAAGGTTATGATGTAACAAACAACAACCAAAATAAGAAGTATACAAAAGTCTGTAGCCAATAATTTATAATAGATCTCTCAAAGAAATATAAAATCTAACAGCTACTCTACTAAGGGTTCTTTTTGTTCAATTGTAAGAAACGGAATGAAACATAATCAAATAAGAGGGAGGAAAGGTTATAATAACAATTACTAGCTCTTATGTGATACCCCAGGTTATTTGCGGTTGTTATATTTTCGTTGTAGGTTGTTCATTTAGCCCTTGGTTGTGACCTTTGTTTTCCTATTTTGGGATTGTTAATTGCATTATTCTATTATTTATGTCTTAAATATCATTTTTTCTTTTACAGTTTCTTATTCCTAGATTTAGTTTTATTTTCCAAAAAAAAAATGGAGTTTAGTCTCCCATAGCAATGCTATTTATTAAGGGTCTTTTTATTAACCTTGTTTTTAGTTCTTATAAGAAGAAATAAGTTCAGATAAGGACTAGTAAAGTTTAATAAGGAATAAGAAGTTGAGATAAGTTCAAATTCAGCAAAAATAAGGTTTGACACAATCACAAATAAGGTCTAATAAGTTCAAATGAGTTGAGATAAGTTCATATGAGGTGTTATAAGTTCAGATAAGTAAAAATGAGTTGAAAAGAACATACCCTAATTAAGTAGTTATTTGGCCAATTTTTTGAAAACTCAAAATTATTATTGTCATTCACTCTTTGCACCATATTTATATGCTTCCCATCCCTATAATGTAACATGTGAAGGTGTTTTTGTAATCCTAAATACATATTTTTATTGTTATTGTACGTATTAGTTGGAAGAATAATGATGTATGAAGCCTACATTCTTTTATATGGATAGTATATGCAACTAAATTTAATTTGTTGCTTGATATTAATATTATCAAGGCCAAAGAATATAGTGTTCAGCGTAGGCATTTTGTTACCATTAGGAGGTGTTGTTTGGTGGTTGTAATTTGACATCTGAAAAGTATGTAGTCAAGGTTTGAGACTTGTTAATTATAAAGTTTTTTTTATCTTTGATAGGCTGTCGCACACCTGTGAAAAACAAGTTCCTGACAAGACCTCCTAACAATATAGTAGAGTAAGTATGGTCGAATCCACATAGAGATGACCGATTTATAATTAATTAGCGTTTTGAATATGGTGCAACTAAACTAATTGCGAAAAATCAAATCACAAATATCAAATAAGTAGGGAAAGACTAGGGAAACGCTTATTAAATATGGTGAAACTAAACTAATTGCGAAAAATCAAATCACAAATATCAAATAATAGGGAAAGACTAGGGAAACGTTTCACTATGTATGCAATTCGAAATCTCAAGAATAAAAGAAGAAACTCAACAACCCAATCTGACTAGGGCACATTTAATTTATCTCAAACATTATCTCCCTCAAAGTTCACTAACCGCTCGCGCATGGTCACATATCGCTAAGCCTACTATTGAGAGCCTATACAAAATCCTAACTCTCGGTCTATAATTTTGCAATAATACTATAATAATCAGATAAATTTGGGCGAACTTGCAAATTAACAAAAATAACTCGATAATAAAAATCGAATGAAATCACAAGCCAACAACCATTCAATCAATCCCTCATGCATACATAGATCCCCAAATCCCTAAAAAGTAAATTATTCACTCATAATTAGGTAAATCATAATCATAATTAAATTATTCATGAACTAGTATTGAAGAATTGAAGGAGAACGATAAGAGACGAGAAATAATACCAATTGAAGAACAAATCTTGAAATCAATTACTTCTATTGAGAGCTTCAATTTACTTGAGAATGAAAATAAGCTAAGAAAACAAAATTAGGGTTCTTGAGAGATTAAAACTACTTAGAAACTAATAATCTGAATAATAGTGTAAAACGTGGTTTTCTCCACTTAAAGGAGAAGTATTTTTACTAAAGCAAAAAACTGCGCAACACGCGCTTTAAAACCATAGAAACTGTGAGCCGCTTGGGATGGTGGGGGATAAATCCGCCCGACCGAACGATTGTCATGTCATTTTCTGTAGAAGTTCCGCAACAAAGCATCAAAACTGCTCAACTTCAAAACATCATAACTTTCTCATCTCTCATTGAAATTTGTCAAGTGACTAGTCATTGGAAATCTCTTTAAGTGTACTTTCCAACTCAATTAGAATCACCCCATTATCATTTGTATATCAAAAGTTGTGAGTAAAAGAGTGGAAAAGAATCAATTTTGGCATTTCTTTTAGTGACGATGCTCTTCATTCTACTCTAAATTCGTCCCAAAAATATGCTTTGCAATCCTAAAGCAATCTAACTTTCTTTCCTCATGTTTGTTTTACTCAAGCTTAGCTAATCGCAGTATATTTGCATTGAAATCACCTGAAATTCATCAAAACAAGCAAAGTAGAGCAGAACTTGAGTAAATCATGCAAATATGCACCTAAATGCTCTAACATGAACTAGAAATGTAATATCCCAAATTTAAGCATGTTAATTTAATTTTTTTTAATTATATGGGTTTATTTTTTTGAGTATGCTATAATACTTTGACTTACCTTAAGGAGGTGAAGTTACCTAAATAACTAATCTACGTAACATTGCAAATAACATAGTAATAAAATGAGAATGACAAAAGAAACGAGCTTGTAAACTACAAAACACACCTACAGGATATAGCCTACGACTATAGCCTGCACTTCATCTCCCTCCTTTCTTCTCTCCTTCTGTGAATGTTTGAAATTTGCAACTATGGAAATCAAGTCTGCCGATAGTAGCCACCCCATTTCAAACACAAAGTCAGCAAAGAACAACTCCTCAAGCCAACAAAAATCTAAAATGAAGATCACCATATCTTTCTCCATTAATGTACCTTGACCAAAGTGCATGTATTTTGAATTATAAACTAAGCAACATAGCATTGGTAGCCTCCAACAAGTTTTATAGATAACGAGTAATCATCCATCATCTAGCCACAAATAAAGAAATCAGAACAAGTTACTATCAAATAGCTAAGAACTTCCATTTTCTCTTTCCTCCATTTTAGCTTCTTCATCCTCTGTTTTGGGAAGCTTACCGCACCACCACGACGCCACCACCACCTGTTGCGACTTCGTGTACAACAGCTGCCACGCACCAGCCCAATTTCCAGCCACCGAACATCTCCGTCGCACCACCAACAACCCACCCTCGCTCGCACACTCCCTTCCTTTCTCTCGCTACACCCACTCGTAGCACCTATCTCTCTCCTCGACCCACCTGCGTCGCAAACCCCCACCACAAACCAACCACCTTCACCGCCCCCTAGACCCACCAAGTGCTCCACTGAAACCTCCATCTCTGGCGAGGCGCTTTTGTCGCCCTTCCTTTGTTCCTTGTCGCAAGATTATGGGAAAAAGGATATTACAGCTTCCCCGACTATCAAAGTTACTACGCAGGATTTGAGGTATGCATAGGAAGATGGGATGGCATAGTAGTGAGGAATAATTTACTTTAAGTTATGCGACTATGACAGCTATGTAATCTAAGTATATGAACACTAAATGACGCAATTCTAGTTATGCTTAAGTTAGCTACATGTTTCTAGAATTACTATAGCTTTTATAAAAGGTTTAGTTTCATGAAAGAATGTTTGCCTTGTACTTTCTCGAACAGAAAGTACGACAGTGACGCACCGACTAAGCTAGGAAGGTCGTCCGCTGCTAATCCATGCAACTAATTAACTTAATAATGATGCTTAGAAGTCGAGGCGTTACAGAATGGTATCAGAGCCAAGGTTATGAGGACCGTAAAGTAGACCTGGGATTTCATACCAACGGGTTTTAGGAATAAAAAAAGAGATTTAAAAATAAATAGGGTATAAATAATAAATTTAGTAAGTTATTCAAGTGATAAAACGAGTTTGGTTTCAAAATGGAATTGAAGAAGATTTTTAATAGTGAAACTATGTAATGAGCAAGACGATAGAAGAATATTAAACAAAATGCATAAGTAAAAGAAGTGGTGAAAAGAAATATGAAGGGTAAATAAAGTAATAGGATAAAAAGTTTAAAGCGAAAATGAGTGTATAAGTTGTCTAATATATTTCGATTTAAAATGAACACGAGTGTGAGTGTTAGGAACGGATGGAAAATATTTTATCTTATGATGTTTTACTTTATGATGGATGATGCGCTCAAGTTATACGATGTTCTTGTGGTATTTTAGGTGCACATTGCTAAGGGATTTGTTCGTAATTGTTAAGGTTTGCATATAAATCATCCTTAGCGGAAGTTCGGAGTTTTGCGATATAAGTTGTGTTAATGTCACGCATTCTGAGCTTCCAAGGTAAAATGCATTTGAGCCGAGCTTCACAAGCCACAAGCTCGCCAAGCCAAGCTCGAAGCATCGCAAGCGAGCACGACTTCCCATCACCCATCGCACAGCCATCGCACGCCCAGCAGCAAGCTAGGCCATCGCACGCCCATCGCCCATGTGCGCGCGCCCAGCGCTCGAGCCAAACCCGCCCAGCAAGCCAGCTCGCACCTCGCGAGTAATGTCGCACCTCGCGACCTGCCTGCTCGCACCTCGCGAGATTTCTCGCACCTCGCGAGATTTCTCGCACCTCGCGACCTGCGTGGTTTGGCCCAATTCTTCAGCTCGTTGCGAAGGCAGTAGCTCATCGCACGGTGCGACCTGTATCGCACCTCGCGACCCCTTGGTCGGTTTAAATGACGGCTAACTTTTGAGCCTTAGTATAAATACTAAACTTTGTTTTTAGACCTAGGGGGCAGCAGCCACAAGGAGAGGGAGTTTCCAAAACTCCACTCTTCTCTTGTTGTCTTCTCTTTTTAGTTTTTATTTTCTAGTTTAGTTTTTGTAGATTTCAATTATGGGATTGGCTTATGCTATGCCGATTGTAGCTTGAACCGTTCTTGAACGAGATTAATATGGAGCTTCAAGCATTATTGTGAGATCTTTCTTCTCTATTTATTTCCTTTGATTATGGTTTAATTTCTATGATTGCTTTCTATGATTTTTGCATGATTATGCTAGGAACGTTACTAGTTTGATTGTGTGATTAATCTAATGCTAGATTTAAGAATAGAACCCGATTGTTTTATTCTTTTATCAATTGGTAGCAAACTAGGGAGTAACTTAGATGCAGATCGTCTTGGTTATTTCTTGGGGAAATTGAATCAACTGTTGAACGTTTATCGCTTGTATGACGTTAGCGGTCCGTTGGTTCTCTGTGTTTATTGCTGCTATTGGATTGAACTTAGACGCGATCGGACTAGGTTATCCTTTAGTTAGGGTTTTATAGTCACGCTGATCGTGCTATTCAACTAAGAATAAGGAGAATGCGAGATTAATTCTCAACAATAGATAATAATGGAAATAATTAGAGTCGAGGTTAAATGATCGATAATGAATTGAAGTGGATGTTAATCGGATTCAAGATCTTCATATAATTGATTTCTCATTTTGTTTATATGCTAGTTAGTTGTAGTTTAGTTATAATCTACTTGAAACCCCCCTTTGTTATTATTATTAGGTTTCTCGGCCCTTAGCTTAATCTAGGTTTCGAATCACGCTAAGTACTAAACTCGTCCCTGTTTCCCTGTGGATACGACCCCTACTTCCATTATACTTGTTTATTGTAAAAGAGAGTAGGAGAAATTTTATCTTTGGCCGGTTGGCGATCACGACAAGCGCGGCCCGCCAAATTTTGGCGCCGTTGCCGGGGACACGGTGTTACTTGTTTTTATTTAGAGTGATTTTTGGATGGTATTGCTTGTGCTCTTTGTTTTTGGTTGGCCACTCATATAAAGAATTCCCTTTTTGTTTTAGTTTCTAGTTTTCATCTTCCATTGAGCTCTATGTATTTCACTTTTGTATTTTGGACAAGAAGCATGGAACTTGTTGCTTAAACTCTCTTGGGAAAGGTTGATTGACTCATACTTTATATCTTGGTTATTGTCTAGCTTTAAACATTTATATTAATGGTCATGACTTGGGTTAGCTAGGAGTACTACTAGTTGATGTTTGTTGTTGCCTTAATGCTAGGTTTGGGATATAATCAGATGTTATATGCTCAACCATGTTGTAGTAAGCTAGGTATTAACGATGCATTGCAAGAGTTCTTCTCAATCAATTTTGCAGGTACTTGAAGTGGAGATTGACATGGAACCACCATTGTCACACATGGAGCACAACCCAATGATTAAGCTTAAGGTATTAAGTCGAGCTCACGACTTTAAACAACAGCGCTTCTCGGGAGGCAACCCGAGACCCCTTTATTTTCTTTCTTTCTCTTTATTTTTCATCAAATTTCCACCACCACAACAAATTTTCTTTCACCCACCACCCAACCACTAAAAAGATCCACAACCAATCTTAATCCACTTGGAACCAAAATCCACAAAAGAAAACCCGTTGGGAGGAGTTCAATAGCTAGGAGTTGGTACAACTAGAGGGTTGAGATTGTTAATGTATCTTTTCGATCTCTTAAGCTAGGTGAAAATCTCACAAATTCAAAACTTTTGAACTTGTCAATTGTTTGAGTGATTCGAGGGAGCGGGTTGTGAGTTGATTTATGAGATTTGAGTTGGTGTTGTTAAGAAATTTGAGTTTGACGGATTGTTTGGTCATGAGTTTTGAGCATTCGATCTTCGATTTACCCGATTTTCGATTTTCTCCCCCATTTTCGGTTTACTTTTCTTCTAATTGTCGACACATTGAGGACAATGTGTAGTTTAAGTAGGGGGAGGGTATTCTCATTCTCATGTATCTATGTTGTGTATATTACTTTCAATTTGAAAAAAAAATGGAAATGAAAAAAATGAAAATGAAAAAAAAAAAAATGAAAAAAAAAAACAAAAAAAAAAAAAAAAAAAAAGTGATGAAATGAAACCCGCTGAGTTGAAAACCCACAAGGGTGGGCGACTCGAGCAAAAATGGGGGGCCCGGATAGGTTGAAAACCCGAAAGGGCAACTTATGCAAAAAAGTGGCTTATATTGAGCGGGTAAGATGGTGAGATGAAAAAAAAAATGTGAGAAGCTAGGATGAAAACCCGAAAGGGCTCCTAGGCAAAATGAGAGATTAAGAGAGAATTATACACTTTGAAAACTCATTTGCCGGAGATGGTGTCATAAGGTTGAAAGCGTTTTCGGGTTGGGTTAGTGAATTCATCCTTTGTTTTGTGAAGATCTATTTATTTTGGCTTTCGCATTCTTTTGGTTGATTGTTTTTGGGAGTAAGCATGGAATTTATCCCTTTTTGTCTTTGTTCCATGGCTTGCTATTTTAAGTTAGTTGTTGTAGTAGTAGGTCATCTTTTGAGGTTTGGGAGAGCTGATACTTTAGTGTGTCGTGAGCTGGCATTTTGATTCTCGTTGGTGTTGTTGGTTAAACTTGTTGGCGTTGCTGGTTATTATTGTTGTCGCGTCTTTGTATATTTCAGGTGAGCTTGAATCTAAGTGTGGGGGAATCATCATCCCTTACGTTTAGGTTTTGAGCGTATTTTGTTAAGATGTGATGATGATGATGTAGTTGATGGGGAGTGTAGGTTGGTTTCGATAGCTTGGGTGATGATTTATTTGGTGATCCTCATTTTGAGTTTACTCGAGGTCGAGTAAAGTTCAAGTGTGGGGGTATTTGATGCGCTCAAGTTATACGATGTTCTTGTGGTATTTTAGGTGCACATTGCTAAGGGATTTGTTCGTAATTGTTAAGATTTGCATATAAATCATCCTTAGCGGAAGTTCGGAGTTTTGCGATATAAGTTGTGTTAATGTCACGCATTCCGAGCTTCCAAGGTAAAATGCATTTGAGCCGAGCTTCACAAGCCACAAGCTCGCCAAGCCAAGCTCGAAGCGTCGCAAGCGAGCACGACTTCCCATCACCCATCGCACAGCCATCGCACGCCCAGCAGCAAGCTAGGCCATCGCACGCCCATCGCCCATGTGCGCGCGCCCAGCGCTCGAGCCAAACCCGCCCAGCAAGCCAGCTCGCACCTCGCGAGTAATGTCGCACCTCGCGACCTGCCTGCTCGCACCTCGCGAGATTTCTCGCACCTCGCGACCTGCGTGGTTTGGCCCAATTCTTCAGCTCGTTGCGAAGGCAGTAGCTCATCGCACGGTGCGACCTGTATCGCACCTCGCGACCCCTAGGTCGGTTTAAATGACGGCTAACTTTTGAGCCTTAGTATAAATACTAAACTTTGTTTTTAGACCTAGGGGGTAGCAGCCACAAGGAGAGGGAGTTTCCAAAACTCCACTCTTCTCTTGTTGTCTTCTCTTTTTAGTTTTTATTTTCTAGTTTAGTTTTTGTAGATTTCAATTATGGGATTGGCTTATGCTATGCCGATTGTAGCTTGAACCGTTCTTGAACGAGATTAATATGGAGCTTCAAGCATTATTGTGAGATCTTTCTTCTCTATTTATTTCCTTTGATTATGGTTTAATTTCTATGATTGCTTTCTATGATTTTTGCATGATTATGCTAGGAACGTTACTAGTTTGATTGTGTGATTAATCTAATGCTAGATTTAAGAATAGAACCCGATTGTTTTATTCTTTTATCAATTGGTAGCAAACTAGGGAGTAACTTAGATGCAGATCGTCTTGGTTATTTCTTGGGGAAATTGAATCAACTGTTGAACGTTTATCGCTTGTATGACGTTAGCGAGTGCCGTTGGTTCTCTCGTGTTTATTGCTGCTATTGGATTGAACTTAGACGCGATCGGACTAGGTTATCCTTTAGTTAGGGTTTTATAGTCACGCTGATCGTGCTATTCAACTAAGAATAAGGAGAATGCGAGATTAATTCTCAACAATAGATAATAATGGAAATAATTAGAGTCGAGGTTAAATGATCGATAATGAATTGAAGTGGATGTTAATCGGATTCAAGATCTTCATATAATTGATTTCTCATTTTGTTTATATGCTAGTTAGTTGTAGTTTAGTTATAATCTACTTGAAACCCCCCTTTGTTATTATTATTAGGTTTCTCGGCCCTTAGCTTAATCTAGGTTTCGAATCACGCTAAGTACTAAACTCGTCCCTGTTTCCCTGTGGATACGACCCCTACTTCCATTATACTTGTTTATTGTAAAAGAGAGTAGGAGAAATTTTATCTTTGGCCGGTTGGCGATCACGACAAGCGCGGCCCGCCATGTGAGTGTTAGGAACGGATGGAAAATATTTTATCTTATGATGTTTTACTTTATGATGGATAAACACATGACGATTTGAAAATGGTCAATATGCTAGAAAATGGCTTCAAGTGAAAGCGACCCCACTAATGGTGGAAATAGGAACCATGAGTCCAATGTTTCATTAGAGAAAATGAGGGCAAGACTCGACGTTTTACGGAGTGACCCCGTATTTGAAGATGCCACGGGAGACGTTGCAAATGATAATCGAAAGGATCTAATGAGATGTATGATGATGGAATTGCTACAAGGAAATCGACAAAGGGCCAAATCAGAACAAGAAGAATGCTCTAATATGTTCAAACGATTCGCCTGTCATGGACCCCCAACTTATGATAGCAAGCCAGACCCCACCGAATTCGAAGAATGGCTTAATAGCATGGAGAAATTGTTCGATGCTATTCAGTGCCCCTAGAAATGGAAGGTGAATTTCGCAGTATTCTATTTGAAAGGGCAAGCTGATCTTTGGTGGAAAACCGCCAAGGAAATGCGAAGCGAGCCTGGGTTCGGATGGGAGAAACTGAAGGAGGCTATGAGAAACCAATTCTATCCTCAGTCTCTGCAGCTCCAGATGGAATCCGAGTTTATCCATCTGAAGCAAAGGAACATGTCTGTCTTGGAATACGCTATGAAGTTTAATGAACTAGCTCGATTCGCTCCTGACGTGGTAACCACGGATCGTCAAAGGATGAACCGGTTTGAAGGAGGATTGAACTTGGATCTTCAAGAAAAACTTGTTGCACACATGAGTCAGTCCTACCAAGAATTGTATGATAGAGCCATCGACGTCGAGCGAAAGATGAAGCTTCGAAAAGAGGTATATGAGAACGGCAAAAGAAAAGGGAAATTTGAGGATGGTCAATCAAGCAACAGCTTCAACAAGAGACATAACATGGAAGATTCGGAGGAAAATCGTTATCAAAGACAACTTCTTCAATGTAACAGGTGTGGTAAGCAAGGACACTTGGAAAAGGATTGCCGCCAAGTAACAGGCCAATGTTTTCGATGCAGTAAACGAGACCACTTGGTCAGAGATTGCCCAATGCCAGACTCCCGAAGCCAAAACATGAACAGCTACAACCATGGAAGAGTTCAAAACTACGGCTATAACGGAAGTCCAAGCAATGCCAACCCTACACGTAGGTCTACACAAGCAGAAAGAGCATACACGATGCAACAGACTGAAGCTAATGACACCTTCTCTAATCCCTCTACTGATTCCTAAATAGTATGGTTGGACATGGATTGACGAACTCGAAGTGCGAGCAATTGCCTTTGGTTATAATACTATTGCACAAATGATGTCGTCACTTAATTAATGTAGTTCACAAAAACATTTTATGCTTTGGTGACTTTAATAGAAATGTGAAACTTATGATGAAATGTTCTGAATTTTCAAGTTTCGAGGACGAAACTTTTTCTAAGGGGGTGAGGATGTAATATCCCAAATTTAAGCATGTTTAATTTAATTTTTTTTTTAAATATATAGGGTAATTTTTTTGAGTATGCTATAATACTCTGACTTACCTTAAGGAGGTGAAGTTACCTAAATAACTAATCTACGTAACATTGCAAATAGCATAGTAATAAAATGAGAATGACAAAAGAAACGAGCTTGTAAACTACAAAAAACCCCTATAGGCTATAGCCTACAACTATAGCCTGCACTTCATCTCCCACCTTTCTTCTCTCCTTCTGTGAATGTTTGAAATTTGCAACCATGGAAATCAAGTCTGCCGACAGTAGCCACCCCATTTCAAACACAAAGCCAGCAAAGAACAACTCCTCAAGCCAACAAAAATCTAAAATGAAGATCACCATATCTTCCTCCATTAATGTACCTTGACCAAAGTGCATGTATTTTGAATTATAAACTAAGCAACAGAGCATTGGTAGCCTCCAACAAGTTCTGTAAATACCCAGTAATCATCCATCATCTAGCCACAAATAAAGAAATCAGAACAAGTTACTATCAAATAGCCAAGAACTTCCATTTTCTCTTTCCTCCATTTTAGCTTCTTCATCCTCTGTTTTGGGAAGCTTCCCGCACCACCACGACACCGCCACCACCTGTTGTGACTTCGTGTACGACAGATGCCACGCACCAGCCCAATTTCCAGCCACCGAACATCTCCGTCGCACCACCAACAACCCACCCTCGCTCGCACACTCCCTTCCTTTCTCTCGCTACACCCACTCGTAGCACCTCTCTCTCTCCTTGACCCCCTCGCGTCGCAAACCCCCACCACAAACCAACCACCTTCGCCGCCCCCTAGACCCACCAAGTGCTCCACTTGAAGCCTCCATCTCCGGTGAGGTGCTTTTGTCGCCCTTCCTCTCGCTCCTTGTCACAAGATTAAGGGAAAAAGGATATTACAGCCTCCCCTGACTATCAAAGTTACTACGCAGGATTTGAGGTATGCATATGAAGATGGGATGGCGTAGCAGTGAGGAATAATTTACTTTAAGTTATGCGACTATGACAGCTATGTAATCTAAGTATATGAACACTAAATGACGCAACTCTAGTTATGCTTAAGTTAGCTACATGTTTCTAGAATTATTATAGCTTTTATAAAAGGTTTAGTTTCATGAAAGAATGTTTGCCTTGTACTTTCTCGAACGGAAAGTACGGCAGTGACGCACCGACTAAGCTAAGAAGGTCTTCCGCTGCTAATCCATGCAACTAATTAACTTAATAATGATGCTTAGAATTCGGGTCGTTACAAGAAATGCAACCTAAATGCACCTAAAAACTATGTATAAATTTGGCACATCAAACTCCCCCAAGCTAGATGTAACTCCCCGACGTCTAAATATCATTATTAAGTTAATTAATTCAAGGATTAGCAAGGAAGACCTAACTTGCTTAATCGGTGCGTCACACGCCGTACTTTCCATTCGAGAAAGTACAAGGTAACATTCCTTCATAAACTAAACATTTTACAATAGTTATAGTAAATCTAGAAATATATATAGTTAAGTTAAGCATAACTAGAGTTGCGTAATTTACTGTTTATAACTTAGATTACATAACTGTCATAGTCGCATAATTTAAAGTAAACTATTCATCATCGCTACGCCATCCCATCTTCATATGCATACCTAAAACAGAAAAAACAAAACATCATGAGCCGAGGATCAAGGTAACATACTACTCTAACAACGTAAATTCTTTTCAATTCATTTTAGTTGCAACAAGGAGGAGAGAATATAGTCAAACTAGTTCATAAACATGCGCTTCAAATCAGGAATTTAAAAGCCACTGTTATAATTTTCATGTTTCATTATCAGAATACTTGCTTTGGTTACTTGGCGAATACAACAGAAGGCATAGCCGCCGAGGACATAGGTCCCCCATCAGAAGGTGGCATATGAATGCTCCATGCTCCATGTGAGGACATTAGGAAGACTTTGAGATATTTCATCAGAGATTTTCTGATAAAGTAAAGAGTATGAATGCTCCATGTGAGGGAGGAAGGAAGAAGAGAGAGAAATGTTATTTTATTACTTTGTCATTTCCCTTTTTTCCTTTTATATTATTATTATAATCAAAACACATAAATTTGGTAATGTTAGTAAGTAACAAGACACGCACCTTTCCTTTTCAATTGAATTTAATAAGATAGTTATTTACTTTGTAAATCGGAATTTCATGAAATTGGTTAACTTGTGGCTTATTAGAATTCAAGTTTTTAATGGTTAAACTAAAATAAGTTTATGCATCACATTATATTTAAAAAAAATTTAACCACTAATTATAACTATGATGTAATTAAGCAAGTTTAAATTTTCGGGATATTACATCCTTACCCCCTTAGAAAATGTTTCGTCCTTGAAACTTGAAAATCCTGAACATTCCATCATAATAGTTTTGCATTTCTATTCAAGTCACCAAAACATAAGATGTTTCTCAGAATTACATCAATTAAGTCATAGCATCATCTATGCGTGAAGATAGTATTATAACCAAGGACGGTCGCACGCACTTTGAGTTCATCAATCCATGTCCAATCTAAGCATCAGTAGAGGGATTAGAAAAGGTATCATTAGTTTTAGTCTCGTTGCATCATGTATGCTCTTCCCCTTGTGTAGACCCACGTGTAGGGTTTCCATTGACGTCGACATTGCTTGGACTTCTGTTATAGCCGTAGTTTTGAACTCTTCCAGGATTATAGTTGTTCCTTTTTGGTTTCGAGAGTCTGGCATTGGGAAATCTCTGACCAAGTGATCTCGTTTACCGCATCGAAAACATTGGCCTGTCCTTGGCGGCAATCCTTCTCCAAGTGTCCTTGCTTACCACACTTGTTACATTGGAGAAGTCGTCTTGGATAACGATTTCCTCCGAGTATTCCATGTTTTGCCTCTTCTTGAAGCCATTGCTTGATTGACCATTCAGAGGTTTCCCTTTCCTTTTGCGATTCTCATATATCTCTTTTCGAATCTTCATCTTTCGCTCGACGTTGATGGCTCTATGATACAACTCTTGGTAGGACTGACTCATGTGTGCAGCAAGTTTTTCTTGAATATCCAAGTTCAAACCTTCTTAAGTTAATTAATTCAAGGATTAGTAGCGGAAGACCTAACTTGCTTAGTCTGTGCGTCACTGCTGTACTTTCCATTCGGGAAAGTACAAGGTATACGTAACATTCCTTCATAAACTAAACATTTTACAAAAATTATAGTAAATCGAGAAATATATATAGTTAAGTTAAGCATAACTAGAGTTGCGTAATTTACTGTTTATAACTTAGATTACATAACTGTCATAGTCGCATAATTTAAAGTAAACTATTCCTCACTGCTACGCCATCCCATCTTCATATGCATACCTAAAACAGAAAAACAAAACGTCATGAGCCGAGGATCAGTAACATACTACTCGAACAACGTAATTTCGTTTCAATTCATTTTAGTTGCAACAAGGAGGAGAGAATATAGTCAAACTAGTTCATAAACATGCACTTCAAATCAGGAATTTAAAAGCCATTGTTATAATTATCATGTTTTATTATCAGAATACTTGCTTTGGTTACTTGGCGAATACAACAGAAGGCATAGCCGCCGAGGACATAGGTCCCCCCATCAGAAGGTGGCATATAATGCCAGGCAAAGCCACCGAGGATAATTTTCCCCCATCAGAAGGTGGCATATAATGCCATCATGCGGGTGCCACCAAGGACTCCCCATCAGAAGGTGGCGTTGCCGCCAGATAACATAACGACACGTGCACGGTCCAGAGATAGAACATAGTACTGCCATTCACCATCTTTCACTTTCATTTATCATGTTTCGTTTCTTTTAAGTACTTTTCAAAAATCATAGCAGAGTCATTGGATAACGTTGTATCAAATCATTCGCAGAGTCATACTTTTTATAAACATCATTTGCATAATAAAACAGTTCACATCCCGCACACCATAAATAGCATAGCATAAGCATTATAAAAGCATCATAAAGCATAGTTGGAAGGGGAGTGCAGGTGTTAGCAATAGACGTTACCTCGATTCCTGCTTATTAAACTTGAAAGTCGAGGGAGGCTTGTAATATCCCTTCTTTTAATCTAATCAAGAATTTAATTAGCGAAAGTATAAATACTTATTTACTTTAGTACTTAATTGAACTTTTAGCTATCATTATTAGTTATAAATTTTAAATCGAAAACAAGTGATTTAATAAATAAGGAAATGTTAGTAAGTTAGTATGTTAGTACAAAGTTATAGAATGTCCAAGTTCTTGTCCATAGTGTCATTGTCCTCGAAAGTAGTCAGAATGTCCATAAGTCAATCTAGGTCAAAAAGGAATGTCATGAGTCCATCCATTTTAATCGGGCATTACTATTTACCGCCCGTATTTACTAAAAATCGCGCGTATTTTTTTCTTAAATACTCCTAAACTACCCCTACAAATACTTGAGTTTTCACCCCATACCCCATCACTCTCACTCACTCACTTGAGTTTTCACCCTATACCCCATCACTCTCACTCCTCACTCCTCACCCACTCCCACCATAGCAACCACCACCATAGCCACCACCACCACCACTGCAACCACCACCACACCGGCGACCACCACAACACCGGCGACCACCACACCGGAGACCACCACCGCGAAGCACACCACGGGAGACCCGGATCCGCGTGACAAAACTCCACCACCACCACCACAACTCGCCGGAAAAAGCATGGGCCTAAGGAAGAAGGCAAAAGAAGTCGGAGAATCATCAACTCAAAGTTAGTTTTGAACTTTGTAGTTGTTAAAACCGACCCCTTTGCCGGAAATTTGTAGTGTTAAAACCCGCCGGAAATGTAGGTTGAAGAAGAAAAAATTCGAAAAAACGCAGGGTAACGGATGGAAAATCCTTTACCACCGTGGTGGTAACGGATCACTTCTCCGTTACCACCGCCGAGGAAACATAGATCTACAACGTTTCCTCCGCGGTGGTAACGGAAAAGTGATCTGTTACCACCGCCATCCGTTACCATGCGGTTTTCGAAAAAAAAATCGGTTTTTTGTTGTTTTGTATAATTTATGTTTTATATAATTTTCGAAAATTTTGTGTTTATTTCGGTTTTGATAATTTATGTCAATAGTAAATATTATTTATTATTTTAATTTTAATAGTTTATGTTAATTTGTGTGAGCATGTGATTATGTTGTAATTAGGATGTTATTATGTTAATGCATGTTAGTAGCATGTTAGTATTATTTATTGTTTTAATTTTAGTTAATTAATTTGTTTGAGCATGTTATTATGTTATAAAAATATTTTAATGATATTAGCATGTTATTATATTAGTAGCATGCTAGTATTATTTATTGTTTTAATTTTAGCTAATTAATTATTAGAATGTGAATAGTTATAAATTAATTTATTTTGTTTGAGCATGTTAATATGTACAAATAATATTTATTGAAATTAGCATGTGAGTATGTTAATGCATGTTAGTAGCATGTTAATATTATTTGTTGTTTTTATTTTAGCTAATTAATTATTAGAAAGTGAATAGTTATAAATTAATTTAATTAGTTTGAGCATGTTAATATCTTATAATAATATTATGTTAATGCATGTTTGTAGCATGCTAGTATTATTTATTGTTTTAATTTTAGTTAACTAATTATTAGAATGTCAATGATAATAGATTACTAGTAATTACAATATAATAACGTAGACATTAAATAAATAATAAGTAATTAACATAATTGATAATTAGGGTCTTGAGGGATCGACGCCACGACACACTAGATCTCGTGGTGTTGGTACATCGAGTAGGAGGGTGAGGGCTGATGTTCAGGCTAGGCCGATTCCTATTACTGAGGATGCGCCTGATAGTGCGGGATGGGATACTACAGGCGAGGAGGAGTTAGATAATGTTTTGAGCGGTGGTGATGGAGCTGATGTGGGTGAAGCCTCCTCCCGTGTGCCTGTGAGGAAGGGTAGAGGGGGGAGGTTTGTTTCGGGATCGTCGAGTTCCGGAGGTAGTCGGATGACGAGCATGACTAAAGCTGCTAGGGATACTTCGTGGTTAGTTACCGAGGCTATGCCTGGGGGCCCTCTTGACGGTAGGTTGATTCCTAGTTGGCGAGGTCACGTCGGCGTCGTTATATACCACGATCCGCAGGCTAGTGATGTTTTGCTGTGTCATAACCCTTCCAGTGCCTTTGATGTGTTGATGACTTGGCCCTTCCCGCAGTCATCGTTGCAGCGCTTGGATAGAACTCGTCTTTCCCATCTGCCACAGATTATGTTTGGGCACCTTGACTTTTCATTGCTTACAGCGTTTGTAGAGCGTTAGCGGCCAAACACGAACACGTTTTACATGCCTTCGAGAGATGACGATCATGTTGCATGACGTTTGGCGATTATACGTGTTCCCGTTGATGGTCGGACTGTGAGTGCTTTGCTTTGCCAGGTTCGATTTGTATGTACGGTTTGAGGAGCTCCTCCAGTGTACTCGTGAGGAGTTATTACGGGAGGGTCACGGGTTTGGAAGAACGGTGGCGTTACCATTCAGCAGATTATTGATAGATGCAAGGTTGATGGTCGTCCAGCTGATGTGCAGCTTCGCGCATGGATGCTCCTTACACTTAGGTGTACGCTCTTCATTGATAAGAGTGGTTCCCGGCTCATGCCCCAGAACATTATTGAGCTGGATGACCTTGATTCAGTACATACTTACTCATGGGGCTCAGCGGCTTTGGCGTACCTATATCGTCAGCTAGTGGTGGCGAGTAGAGCGGCCAGCAAACAAATTGCCGGGTGTCTCACGCTTTTACAGTGCTGGATTATCTACGAGTACTTCCCATGTATCCGACCTCAACGAGATGGGCTAGCGTTCACTGATCATGAGCCCCGCGCAAGAAAGTCGGATTACCATCTCGTCGGCAAGGAGTTCATCCGACTGGAGTCGATTCGCAGACGCTTGGACAACCTTCAGGTTTCAGAGGTACGAAATTTATTACATTAATCAAATATATTATTATTATGTTATATATTACTACTACATTAAACTAATCAAATTATTATATTTATCCTATTTCAGGTCCTGTGAACGCCATATGGGGATGACCCAGCTGCCATGGTTTAGAGGACACTATATGTCGGTTGCATACGTTATCGAGGTATCATTGAGCCGTACAACCCAGATCGTGTACTGCGACAGTTGGGTTATGTTCAGGTCATTTCTTCCCCTCCTCCTCAGCCTGATTTTGCATACAGACCGGGAAATCCGAAGAGGTATGAGGTTCAGTTCTCGGTATCAGCAACAGAGTCTACATGGCAGCGTTTCACGCCATATTATGGGGGTCTCAATGTATCACAGTTGAGACGTGTTGGTCGTCCAGGAGATTGTTCGAGAGAGTACATGGATTGGTATTGTAGATATTCTCATCCTACCCTTATCGCTGCAGATAAGATGACTGTTCCAGCCCGACCCAACACTACAAACACCCACTACGTATGCAATTTTTATTATTCTATGTTTAGCATTTCGTTGTTAATTATTGATACATAACATAACTAACTGACTTTTTGCAGTGGATGGCCCGACATTTTGACGCCACGAGAGCTTTGATAGAGGATCGGCACAATGACCAGCGACCCAATACTACTTCTTCATATGAGATGATGGATGACCTCGCTCAGGATTGGGATGCTGCATTGCGGTTAGATCGGGCACCGGACCCTGATCAACATGCTCGTGATGATCATATGTACTAGCTTATATCAGTGTTTTTATTTGATGTTTTATTTACGCGTGTATTATATTGTTATGTACTAGAACTAACGTTTTCTGCGGATATTATTTAGTTACGTACTACAATTGTGGTTTTATGATGCAACTTATTCTTTGCCTATGAATCATTGCAACTTATTATTTCAGGTTCAATCGTTGCAACTTATTATTATCCAACAATATATATTAATATCATATCAACTTATACTAATCATTACAAAACATTGACTAATAGTTACCAACTAGAATACATAAAACATTATAATGAATTGCAACTTATTATTTCAGTTTGAATCATTGCAACTTATTATTATCCAACATTATATATTAATATCATATCAACTTATACTAAACATTACAAAAAAGTTATTAAATAGAATACATAAAACATTATAATGAATAGATCTAACTATATACTATATACTAAGTAGAGAGTAACTCCTCCCATAAAGCGCGTCTCACACCATACAACTGATCCCAACCATCAACACTATCTTCATGCATGTTATGCCATAAGTTATGAATTGGTGGTACGGGTGATCCGGAAAGTAACTCGAGTCTAATATAATGCTCAAAGGTACCAAGATCTGCCATCACGAGTTCGTTAGTTGGACCCATTGTGTATTCAGAAGCACGCCAAGGAAGGACAGTGATACACGGATATAGGATTCCCCCTGGGCCCAGTCGTACCAAAATGACTACGACATTGAACATCTGGGCAATAGGAAACAAGTCTTGCGAAGTATGCATCCAATGAGCCGTCGATGCTGGCCCCCCACTCCAAGTAACGCGCCTTATTGTTGTGCCTACCCCATCAAAGTAAATACGTGTGTAAACATCCCAATGAGCAGCAATCTCATTTGCCATATTTTGGCAGACAAAACCCAAATGGTCTTCACTCCCTAAAAAACAGTCTGCAACAGTTCAAAATCCACAGTTACCGTCCACCTGGACATTCGTTCATCTAGTAATGAATGGCCCAACAAGCGCAGGAATGCTGCGGTAAAATGGAAATCCTCTAGAACCGTCTTCTCCATCCACGCTTTCCCGACCTACAACAATCAAATTATTCACCATTAAAATTATCAATACGTAGCAAATCAAAGTTATAAATAATCAATACATACAATTAACAAACATATTACCTGTAGAAGTTGACATGCTCATAACTGAACCTACAGATCTGCTTCTCTTTAAAGACGAACTGGATGTGTGCTCAAAACCACTCTTCTTTCGTTTTGTACTTAGGTGATTCTTTCGTCGTGGTCTCCTTTGGGGTTCTCGACAATCTCGGGCTCAAAAGATGAATCACCAGGATTACACAGATGTTCCTCTAGAACCCGGGTAGCGCTCCGCAAGACGGCAGGATCACTACTTTGAACCTGCTCAACCAACTCTAAGAAGTACTGAGAATCCTGTGCTGCCTCAGATACAAACTCAGGGTTGTTAACACCATCACCAATGATCAAAGTAGTCCAATAAGGATGTAAGTATGTCGCAGTACTTTCATTCGCCTCCAATCGTCTGCGTATGGCGCATGCACAGGGGATGGCATGTGTGGTTCTCAACGAGCAACCGCAACGCTGATAGACCTCATAGGCCAACTCCCGCATAGATTTTCCTCCTGCAGTAAGAGTTCTAAACAGTAATGCGAGACTCGACCATTTAACTGATACAAAGCCTGAGTCTTGTACAAGATCCTGTGTCGACGCCGACTTTCCTCCAAATCATTCTCAACCTTTTTCACCTGATTTTCTATCTCACTGTGAGCAATAGAAAAGATGGTGTCCAATGTAGTTGTGCTACTAAAAACCCAAGAATTCAGTGCAGAGTGTGCACTTTCAACTCGGCTAGTGCACGTGTTCCCAAGATGAAGTACATTGTCCGTCCATGCCCGCACAAACTTCTCTTTGTACACAAGCCAAGTTGTTTCCACGTACTGGATGATTTTAGACCACTTTCTGTAAACATCTCTCATATTCTCAACCTCGACCTCATAACTCCTTTCGTCGGTCGCGTTGACTATTCGATACCAAGTTCGACTCATGAATCTCGGACCCGCATCGGTGTTGCCCATGATGTTATTCACTCCAGCCTCGCACATCTTTGTTCATATGCCATCTACATAGCAAATGTGCGAGTTAGGAAACACTTCCCGATCGTTTTCATAAGGCCCAAATCACGGTCAATTATGAGTGTAACGGGGACAACATTCACTCCAATAAGCAACCTAAACTTGTCCAACACCCAATTATAAGTATCAACTGTTTCATTGGCCATCAAAGCATATCCAACCATAAAATTCTTGTTACAAGGCTTCATCCCAATGAGCTCTAGAAAAGGCATGTTATATTTGTTGGATTTATATGTTGCATCCATACCAACAACAAGCGGATAAGTGCGCAGCATATTTGCCGAACGAGGGTGCACGATGAACGCCGCAGATCATTGCATTTGTCTCCTCGTCTTGCCTAATCCAATGAATGTAGCGGCTCTCGAGCAAGGTGAAGGAAGTGTTGCATCACGTCTCTACCATCCATTGCTTCCCTTCTATCCTTTTCCTTCATGTTGTAAAAGTGTCTCATATTTGGATGATCATATAGAAATTTTTCATTAACGACTTTCATGATACTAGCAGCCTAACGTGCGACTTTATCATATTGCGAGCGAAAACCTTAGCCGCCGGACTAAGGCCGCTGATGGGTCGGTGGCCGTCACGGTAATGAATGAACTCATGATTGTGCATGCCCCTAATCCCTCGCTCTGCTTTGATCACCCATCCTGTTCGATCAGGGTACTCCAAAAACTCTATCTTAACTCCCGCTCTACATCCACATGCTTTTGTCTTTGTAGCTACACGTTCTGCTACACTAAGATCCCTACCTTCACCCCGATATGGTGCCCCCCGATTACATTTCATATAAACATATGGTCGACCACTAGGATCGTGTTTATGATTTGACATAATTACCATCACAAACCCGATTTCATGTGCCCTTGTTTTAACCCAATCTTGTAGTTGCTTTTTCTCAGCCCATAGTGTTTCATTATAAAACATGTGATTATAATCTATGTAATCACCCCCAAAATCCGGCAAATAAACCTATAATGTTTAACATTTTACCATTTAGACAACATATAATCAATAATATTAATCATTATTATTTACTTACTTATCGTAACTAATAATCACTATTATTTATTTACCAATCACAACTATTATTAACTACATATTCAATTTCTCAACTTAATAACAAGCATTCATCAATAAATTTCTGCAACGACCTAGGAGAGAGAAAATCTCATTTCTAGAGAGAGAAGTGAGAGAAACATGTTGAAAGCTTGGAATTTGAAGAATCCAAGAAGGAAACTTGAAGATTTGGAGGCTCCTTGCAACTTTAATGAGAATTTCTTACTCTCTCTCATATTTTATTGCTTTATTTTCTTATTTTCATGTCATTTTCACTCTATTTACTTGTTCATCCTAGATTATTGTTTTAGTGCATGTTAATAGTTGTTAATGTCTTTTAGTTTATAATTTATCATGATTTGTGAGTAGCTATTTCTTTGAGAAGGGTTTGAGGCCATTAATGAGTTCATGAACCTCTAAATCCAACATTGGGTTTTGACTTGGGATAATTTTGGTTAATTGATTTGGCATTTTCATGAATGTTTGTGTGATTGGCCATCATAGGAGCATAATTTAGGTACCCTTAGTGAAGGATAGAGAGATGAAGTTAAGGGGTTGCCTCAAATCGATTATTAGGCTTGAAGGACCATGAGAATAGGGACTACCTAGCCTAGGGGATTTAGTTTGCTTGTTTAAGTTCATCATGTTTATGGATATGCTTGGTTGAATACCTTAGCCATGAGAATAGGTCTTGGGTAAGAGACTAGGCCAATCTAGCTAGCTCGAGAGAGTGGTTAGAGTACCAATGGATGAACAATTCCCCTCAATTGATCCCCATTGTTGATTCCCATTGTGATTGTTTGGTTTGTGAATGAGTTGATTGGTGGATACCTCTTCCCAAAGTCATTTTTCTTATTGTCTTTTCATCTATAAATCTCAAAAACATAGACTTTGCTTAGCTTATCATAAATCGATACTTATTGGTGCTTCCCTTAGTCCTTGTGGATTCGACCCTTTACTTGCCCTATATTGGGTAGTTTAGGTATCTTTGACGTGTTTACAACGAGCGCGTCAAATTTTGGCGCCGTTGCCGGGGAAGTAGCGGTTAACATTAGCTAATTGGTTAATTTTGAGACTAAATTGCCTTTTTCTTTATTTTAGTGTGTTTACCTCTTGGTTGTTTTTACTAATATTCTCCTTAGCTTTGTTGGTTGCATGTCACAAAGATTGAGGGGTGATCCAACCATCCCCATCGATCATAACCTTGAAAATACTTTGAGGCAATTAAGGAGAATCTTTAGGGAACCTACGGTCCAACCGGGTGTTGAACAACCGGGTTTTAAGCAAGAGTCTTCTATCTCCACTACTTCTAGCACTATGGGGGATGAGGCTCCTAGAGCATTACGGGATTTTGGACATCCCGAGGCATTCGAACGCAAAAGTGGTATTCGCCGCCCAACTACTACCGCCAACTTTGAATTTTCTCCGCATTTGATTCGCATGATCAAACAAGAGCCCTATGGGGGTATGACTCATGAGTGCCCTCTTGAGCATTTGGCTAACTTCTTGGAGCTATGTGCCACAGTGAAGCAAAACAATGTGACTCAAGAGTTTGTGAGGCTCAACCTATTTCATTTCTCTCTTGTGGGCAAGGCTAAGAAATGGTTGCAATCTATTCCGGAAGACTCTTTGACAACATGGGCACAACTTACCACGGCTTTTGTGGATGAGTCCTATTCTCAAGAGAAGACCTCTGAAGCTAGGAGGAAGATAGTTAATTTCTCTCAAGAGGAGGATGAGACATTGTATGGAGCTTGGGATAGGTTCAAGGATCTTCGAAGATCTTGTCCTCACCATGGTTATAGTCAATGAATGCTTATGCAAAGCTTCTATGATGGTCTCCTACCCATGACCCGTGCAAGCCTTGATTCGGGTGCGGGAGGCCAACTAACAAAGCTTCTGGTTGACACTATCGAGCCTACAATTGAAGAGGTAGTACGACACTACTCTTGGGGGAATTCTACTAGAACCGCAAGCAAGAAAAGTGCAAGCAAAGGCAAGTATGATCTTGATGTCATTGACCACATCAATGCAAAAAACTTGATACCCTTGCACAGAAATTAGAAAAGGTAAGCTTGGCATCTCCTAGCCAAAGCACTTCTCAAGCTTTTTCTTGTGAGATTTGTGGTGGGTCGGACCATGCTAGCTCTTATTGTGGTGGGGTCTATGGACCATGTTGCTTGGGTGAATACTAGGGGTGAGGGGAAATCCTAACTTCAACAACCAAGGGAGATGGAATAACAATGTGAGTGGAGGATGGAAGAACCCTCAACCACCCCAACCTTACCAAGCTAGACCACCCGGATTCCATAACCCCCAACAAACATTCACACAACCACCCCCTAGAGCTCCCTTTGAACCAAATCAACCAAAATAATTATCTCTTGAATCCACTCTCCAACTTTTCTTAGCTCAACAAACAAAAACCAATGCCGAGAACGATAGGAAGTTTGGAGACATACACACCTCCCTCCAACAAATGAATGACCACAATAAGATCATTGAAACCCAACTTGCCCAAGTCGCTCAACAAGTGAGCAATAACTCTTCAAACTCTTCCACACAACTTCCTAGCCAACCCATTATCCGAGAGCAAGCTAAAGCCATCACTTTGAGATCCGGGGCTCACTATGAGGGTCCTAAGATGCCAACACCGGGATGATGCTAACCCTCCCATGAGAGTGAGAATGTGGATAGTGAGGTTGATAAAGAGATTGAAAATGTCGTTATGGAAGACATTCATGAGGATGGGACTCCTATAGTTGTTGAACACGAAGCATCAAGCAACGAGCCTCCTCCAATGAAGATATACACTCCTCCCGGTCCCATATCCTCAAAGGTTAGCAAAGAAGCACTTCAATGACAAATTTGTCAAGTTCCTTGAGGTAATGAAGGGTTTGCAAGTTCACATCCCATTTCTCCAAGCTATGGCTCAAATGCCCACCTATGCCAAATTTCTAAAGGAACTTCTTTCCAACAAGTCTAAACTTGAAGAAAGTTCCACCATTGCTTCTCCAAAACAAGCTCCCCAAAAAGCTTGAAGATCCGGGGTCTTTCTCCATACCATTGAGAATTGGAGATTTGGAGCCAAAGAGAGCATTGGCCGATCTTGGGGCTAGTGTAAGCCTAATGCCACTCTCCATTGCAAAGAAGCTCAACTTTGAGCTTAAGCCAACAAGAAGGGTGATACAATTAGCGGATCGCTCGGTTAAGGTGCTCGTTGGAGAATTGGAGGATGTTCCGGTGCAAGTTGGAAGAGACTTCATCCCATGTGACTTTGTAGTGATGGAAATGGAAGAAGACTCCCAAGTCCCTCTTATTTTGGGAAGGCCTTTCTTGAAAACGGCCGGAGTACTAGTTGACATGAAGAGAGATGTAATGACATTGAGGGTCAGGGATAAGAAGATGGAGTTTGCTTTCAATAAGAGCATGAAAGCTCCTATTATGGAAGAAGTGCATCGGATCGACACCCTTGAGCAAGAAGTGTTAAGCCTAAGGGCTTTAGTTGAAGCAAGGGATCCTCTTGAGGATGTCTTTACTAGAAGAAGATCAAGAGCAAGAAATTGAAGCTTGGCATCTCAAAAAGGCAATGGACAAAGCACCAATCTACCTACCTCCTAATTCGAGCTTTGAGATTTTAGAAGCTTCATTGAAAAAAGAGGAGAGGACCACGCCTCCTCCTACATGTGAGTTGAAACCCCTTCCCCCTTCTTTGAAGTATGCTTTTCTTGGAGATAATGAGACTTACCCCGTGATTGTCAATTCTACACTCAATGGTCCTTCTCTTGACAAACTTCTTTGTGTTCTAAAACAACATCGAAGTTCCATTGGGTATACAATTGATGATCTCAAGGGTCTAAGTCCCACCTTGTGTATGCATCGAATTCATTTGGATGATGGTCAAACCTCCTCTATTGAGCCTCAAAGAAGGCTAAATCCTAACATGAAGGAGGTGGTAAAAAGGAAGTTTTGAAACTCCTTGAGGCGGGGATAATCTACCCTATCTCCGGATAGTAGGTGGGTTAGCCCCGTTCAAGTCAGTCCCAAAAAAGGGAGGAATGACCGTCATCAAGAATGACAAGGGTGAGCTTATCTCCACAAGATCGGTCACCAGGTGGCGAATGTGCATTGATTATCGTAAGTTGAATAAGGCCACCCGGAAAGACCATTTCCCCCTCCCTTTTATTGACCAAATGCTTGAAAGATTGGCGGGTCATACACATTTTTGCTTTTTGGATGGTTATTCGGGGTTCTTTCAAATTCCCATTCACCCCGATGACCAAGAGAAGACAACATTCACATGTCCATTTGGCACCTTCACTTATCGAAGGATGCCATTTGGATTGTGTAATGCTCCTTCCACCTTCCAAAGGTGTATGACCGCCATATTTTCGGACATGCTTGAATCAACCATAGAAGTTTTCATGTATGACTTCTCCGTGGTAGGTTCATCTGCTGACATTTGTCTCTCCAACCTTCAAAAGTTTTAGAGAGATGTCAAAAGATGAATCTCGTTCTTAATTGGGAAAAATGTCATTTTATGGTTGAAGATGGCATAGTCCTTGGTCATAAGATATCTCAAAAAAGGGATTGAGGTGGATAGGGCTAAAATTGAGGTTATTGAGAAATTGCCTCCCCAACTTCAAGTGAAGGGAATGAGATCTTTTCTTGGACATGCGGGCTTTTATCGCCGTTTTATCAAAGATTTCTCAAAAATCTCAAAGACCCTATCCAATTTGCTTCAAAAAGACATTGAATTCAAATTTGACAAAGATTGCATGCATGCTTTTGAAACTCTAAAAAAGGCTCTAATTTCCGCTCCCATAGTGCAAGCTCCGGATTGGAGCTTGCCTTTTGAACTAATGTGTGATGCTAGTGATAGCGCAGTGGGAGCCGTTTTAGGGCAAAGAAAAGAAGGGAAGCTACATGTGATCTACTATGCAAGCAAGACGCTTGATTCCGCTCAAAGGAACTATGCCACTACGGAGAAGGAACTCCTAGCAATCGTGTTTGCTTTTGACAAGTTCCGGTCATATCTTGTGTGCTTCAAAGTGGTGGTGTACACGGATCATGCGGCGATCAAGTATCTCATGACTAAGAAGGATGCCAAGCCGCGATTGATTAGGTGGAACCTTCTCCTACAAGAGTTTGATATTGAGATCAAAGACAAGAAGGGCACCGAAAACTCGGTTGCCGACCACCTCTCCCGCCTTCCTATGGATGATTCTCATGACTTGGACCCTCCCATCAATGATTCTCTCCAAGATGATTTCCTTTATGCCATTAAGGCCATGTATGCTCCTTGGTTCGCGGATTTTGCTAATTTTCATGCTAGTGGAGTCATACCGGATGACCTTAACTATCAACAAAAGTGGAGGTTCATGCATGAGGCCAAGCACTATGTATGGAGGACCCATACTTGTTCAAGAGGGGGGTGGATGGTATTTACCGGAGGTGTCTCCCGGATGATGAGATCGAGAATGTAATAGGGATGTGCCATTCATCCCCATGTGGTGGTCATATGGGAGCCGACAAGACCGTGGCAAAGATTTTACGATGTGGTCTATTTTGTCCTAGTATGTTCAAGGATGTTTGGGGCTTCGTCAAGGCTTGTGATCGGTGTCAAAGAGTTGGCAATATCTCAAAAAGGCATGAACTACCCCTTACAAGCATCTTGGAGTTGGAGGTTTTTGATGTTTGGGGGATTGATTTCATGGGCCCCTTTCCCTCCTCCCTTGGTAATCGTTACATCTTGGTAGCGGTTGAATACGTTTCTAAATGGGTTGAAGCAATCGCTTCCCCTACAAATGATGCCAAGGTAGTGGTCAAGCTATTTAAGAAGGTGATCTCCCCCGTTTCGGAGTTCCAAGAGCCATCATTAGTGATAGGGGATCGCACTTTGCAAAGAAATCATTCAAGGCCCTTCTTGCTAAATATGGGGTGCATCACAAAATGGGTCTCTCTTACCACCCTCAATCTAGTAGTCAAGAGAGATATCTAATAGAGAGGTCGAAGCTCATTTTGGAGAAGACGGTAAATCGATCTCGAAAGGATTGGTCTTCCAAGTTGGACGATGCATTGTGGGCCTATCGCACGGCCTACAAAACCCCTATTGGCATGACACCTTACAAGCTTGTTTATGGAAAATCGTGTCATTTGCCCGTAGAGTTGGAACACAAGGCTTATTGGGCCATCAAAGCTTTGAATTTTGACCTTCAAGCTTCGGGTGAAAGAAGGATGCTTGATGTTCATGAGTTTGAGGAGCTTAGGAGGGACGCCTATGAGAGCTCCCGGTGTACAAAGAAAGAACAAAGGCTTGGCATGATCAACGAATCATGAAAAGGGAATTCAAAGTTGGTGACAAAATCCTTTTGTTCAATTCAAGGTTGAGGTTATTTCCGGGCAAGCTCAAATCAAGGTGGAGTGGTCCATTCACCGCGCATCAAGTATCCCCACATGGTGCGGTGGAGATTTGCAATGATGCAAAAGGGTGCTTCAAGGTGAACGGGCAAAGACTCAAGCTATACTATGATGGTGCGCCAATTCAAGAAGCTTACTCTATTGCACTTGAGGATTACTCCACTCCTAATGATTGAAGATTTATGGTAGTCAAGCTAATGACTTAAAACAAGCGCTTAGCGGGAGGCAACCCGTTTTTCTCACTTATTTCTATTTCTTTTTCTTCTTTTAGTTTTGATTTACTTGGAATAATGGATTATCACATATTATTATAGCATTTGAAATGCTTGTTATGGTGATTTTGTGATTTGGGTATATTTAGGTTTGCTTGGGAGAATTTTAGAGCAAAGGAAGGTGAAACAACGAAAAAAGAAGCAATTCAGAGCTGACCCGAGGGCTCGGGTCATATGACCCGCCCGGGTCGATGAAGAGATGGTTGCCAAAAACGCAACTGACAAGCGGACCAGCCCGGGTCAAGGAAAACCCGCCCGGGTCACTCGACCCGAGTGCTCGGGTGTGTGACCCGCCTGGGTCGGTTGTTTGGTTTAAAAGAAAAATGTTGAGTTGGTGCAGACCCGAGGCCTCGGGTGAGGTGACCCGCCCGGGTCGGGAGGTCGGTGCGACAAAAAAAGAAGGGGGTGATATTGTGCCTCACTCTCCTTAATTCTCTTTACTCTTTCTTCATCTTCAACCTCTCAACTCTCCCTAACCACCTTCAAACTCCAAACCCTAACCATCTAAATCTCACTCAAATCACTCACTCACCACTCAAAAACTTAAAATTCCTCACAAATCTTCATCCTCATCAACTTTCCTCCACAAATTTCAACTTTTTCTCCTTCAAAAACCCCATCTCCACCATTTTTCATCATTTTCTCTCTCCTCAAAAATTTTACCACAACTCTCAAATTCATCATTTTCCACTCAAATCTCCTCACAAATTCTTCCTAAAACATCATTCCCCCTCTATTTCTCTCATAAAAAACTGAAAAACAAACAAAAAAAATTTTCACTTTTTTCCACCCTCACCACTAAGTTACGGGATTTTGGATTTTTTGAGCAACAAGTAATTCGAAGCATGGAGAGGAGGAATTCAAAGCGGAGTAGACAAGCGGGGTAAGCTAGCTCAAGCCAACCACCACAAGGGGAAAACGTCTTGGGGCATGATGCCCCCGGTGAGTTTCATGATCCCGAATTTCCTTTCATTGTTTTTGTTGGCTTAGAACATTTTAATAGATTCCAAGCCCTTAAGGCTAAGGAATTCGCCCTACTCGTTTGTTGATGAGACCTTGTTGTCTTTATGGGGGATTCGGGGGGATGTAAATAATATAGGCGACGGATTGAATATGAAAAAAGTGTTATTGATGAGAAAAAAAACCTATAAATGCTTAACACTTGAATTCCTAAGCTCCTTGGAAATAACCGGAGAGCAACGGCTTGCGTGCTCAACTGGAGCCGAAGCCGTTCTCAAATTTAGGTTAGGGAATGTTGCTCATTCTATGCCTATTGGTGATTTTGCTGAAATTTTTGGTTTAAAAATTGAATCGAGCACCACTCCCGCACCTTCTTTCAACCTTTATGATTGTTGGAGTAAGTTGAGTAACGGGAAGAGTTATGAAGCTAAAAATGCCAATAACTCACTCATACACCAACCAGCTATCCGGTACTTCCGCAAGTTTTTGGGGAACACTATCTTTGGGAGAAAGGATAACTCAAAGGTAAGTTAGTCGGAACTTATGATCATAGGTTCTTACCTATGGAATAAGAAGAAGTTGAACATACCTTTGATGTTCGCCCGCCATCTCCAAAGAGTAGGGACCCCAAAAACTCTCGGTCGTGGGTCGATTGTTGTGGGCGGTTTGATTACCGCCATTGCTGAACACCTTAGGGTTCGCCCTAGAACCCCCGAGGTTCCAGGACCGACCCTAATAAACCAACAACACCTACAAGACGCGCGTTGGTTTACAGTGACTGGAATATATTTTACTTGGAAGATTGGTAAAATGTCTTCCATTCAACTTCCAAACCGCCGCATCACCGAGATTAAAACAGGAGAAGTCAACTATCTCATCATGGAAGGCGCAGAGGAAGGCGCGGAGATCCGCACCTACCATAGGCGGGATCCCCATGAGCTTGCCTCCTCCTCTTCCGCCCCTCCCCCTCCTCCTACCCAACCCCATCCCACTTATGTTTCCGACTATGCCCCTATTTATGCCCATATAGATAGGCGGTTTGATAGTTTTGAAAAAAGACTAACCACTTTCCAACAAGAGATGCGAGAGAGTTTTACCCTCATCTTGCAATTCTTTCATGATAACAGCATGGTCCCTCCCGGCACCCCCTACCCCTCCTATATGCAACCCCGCCTCCCCCAGAGGGGGAGGAGGACCTCGACCCTTGAGTTGGTCTCTTCCCATCCCCCTCCCCCGCTTGTTCTTCCTTTCACACCGAGGATTGTGTTTGGTTTAGCTTGGGGGGGTATTTTCATGATTTGGGTAGTTTTTACTTGATGGGGTAGGCGTTATGAGACCCTTGTTGCTATTTTGATTGAATTGTTGTTTGTGATTGTGGTTAAGCTTGGTGAATGGGCCAATGCTTGTTAATATGTGGTGTGCCATGATTCCATTTTTCTTATTTGTTTAAACAATTTTCTTCCTTTTTCTTCTCCTTATTTCCTTGTTTTAGCTTTTATTTCTTTTCCTTCTCTTTCCCTTCTTTTTCAATCTTTGTTTTTAGTTCAAAAAAAATATAAATAAATAAATAAATAAAAAAATTTTTTTTTTTTTAAAAAGAGCAAAAAATAGCAACAAAAAAATCTGAAAAACAAAGAAAAAGAAAAAGAAGTTTTAGCTTTGAATAAAGTTTTGATTTCCTTGCCCAAGGAAGATGCTAGTTGATGATTTATGTGGATTCCTTGCTTGGATTTTGAGTATATGTTTAGAGGCTCCTTTTGAAAGAGTGTGAGCTTGGGTTATGGTGCTTTAGGAGGTGATTAATCTTGATTGCATTAGATTCAACCAAAATGAAACCGATGAATGCTCAATTGAATGTCTAGCCTTGAATCTTGACTAAGTTGCTCATGCTTGAATAAATGTAGCTTCAAATTTGCGGTCCCTAGTGTCCCTAGATATACTCATCATGTCCCGAAACAAAACTCTACAAAAAGCTTAGTTTTTACTTCTTTTCGTTTGTAATAAGTGGTACAAAAGGCCACAAGTTCTCATGTTTCTCTTTAGCGAGTAGTTACTCCTTATTTGTATAGCAAAAATTCTCATAATAAGCCAAAAACAGTCAAAAAAAGGCGTGAAAAATGAAAAAAAAAAGTGAAGAAAAACGAAAAGCAAAAAGAATAGAAGAATTCCAATAAAAGAGGTCAATTTGTGAATGCCTCCCACACTTAGTACTATATTTCTAAAGTTTTGAGTAGAGGGGAGTCTAAGGCTTGTTTGTGTGTCTAGGGATGGTGGACTAGTAATTTGAGCTTCTATAACGCTTGAAGGGCTCTAAATCTTTTGGATAGCTAGGTGTTCTCTAATGAGCGAGTAAAAGGTCTAATTAGGTATCCTTTTGCAATCTTGATTAGTTGCTTTCTCTACCCATAACCTATGAGTACACTTGGAAATTAGTTGTTTTAAAAGTTGCTCTCAATCCTTGCTTGTGAACCATTTCATTGATAGTTGACTTGGGCATTACTCTTGAACTTGATTGAATAAATGTTGATGAAAACTAGAGTTGTGGGTTTGAAAACTCTTTGGAAACCCTCATGAGATCTCACTCGCCCTTTAGAGCGATCTAGGGGTTTAAAGAGCTTGTTGCATGTGCTAAATGCAATCGTGATTCCTACGAAAATGAGTTAGTGTAAATTCTTTATGCTTCCTTCCTTTTTCATTTTATTTTCTTTCCTCTTTCTTCTTCATTTTGCTTTCAAATAAGTTTTCATTCTCCTACCTGTGTTTTAATCTATTTTGCTTGAGGACAAGCAAAGATCTAGCTTGGGGAGTTTGATGATTGGTTTATATGCTTGAATTATGCTTAGTTTATAATAGTTTTTGTGATAGTTTTTAGGCTAATTTACATTATATTTTTATAAAGGGAGATTTGAAATTCTTAGAACCCTATGAGAGAGAAAATCTCATTTCTAGAGAGAGAAGTGAGATAAACTTGTTGAAAGCTTGAAATTTGAAGAATCTAAGAAGGAAACTTGAAGATTTGGAGGCTCCTTGCAACTTTAATGAGAATTTCTTACTCTCTCTCATATTTTATTAATTTATTTTCTTACTTTCATGTCATTTTCACTCTATTTACTTGTTCATCCTAGATTATTGTTTTAGTGCATGTTGATAGTTGTTAATGTCTTTTAGTTTATAATTTATCATGATTTGTGAGTAGCTATTTCTATGAGAAGGGTTTGAGGCCATTAATGAGTTCATGAACCTCTAAATCCAACATTGGATTTTGACTTGGGATAATTTTGGTTAATTGATTTGGCATTTTCATGAATGTTTGTGTGATTGGCCATCATAAGAGCATAATTTAGGTACCCTTAGTGAAGGATAGAGAGATGAAGTTAAGGGGTTGCCTCAAATCGATTATTAGGCTTGAAGGACCATGAGAATAGGGACTACCTAGCCTAGGGGATTTAGTTTGCTTGTTTAAGTTCATCATGTTTATGGATATGCTTGGTTGAATACCTTAGCCATGAGAATAGGTCTTGGGTAAGAGACTAGGTCAATCTAGCTAGCTCGAGAGAGTGGTTAGAGTACCAATGGATGAACAATTCCCCTCAATTGATCCCCATTGTTGATTCCCATTGTGATTGTTTGGTTTGTGAATGAGTTGATTGGTGGATACCTCTTCCCAAAGTCATTTTTCTTATTGTCTTTTCATCTATAAATCTCAAAAACATAGACTTTGCTTAGCTTATCATAAATCGATACTTATTGGTGCTTCCCTTAGTCCTTGTGGATTCGACCCTTTACTTGCCCTATATTGGGTAGTTTAGGTATCTTTGACGTGTTTACAACGAGCGCGTCAAATTTTTCATCCGTTACCGTGCACCGGTGGCGGAAAAAAAAAATTTATAAACCGACCACATTCCGTTCCAGCGGCGTTGACGGTTCTTCGTCGGACATTTCCGATGGTGGTAGTTCCGTAGTGCTCCGGTGGTTCGTCGGTGGCGGAGGTGGTGCTCCGGTGTTGGTAGTACCCGGCGGTTTTGGTCAATGTGGTTAGTTGGTTCGTCGGAGGTGGTGCACCGGTGGTGGTTGTTCGGTGGTGGTGGTCCGATGGTGGTGTTCGGAAGATGGTGGTGGTGTTAGTGCTTAATGGTAGAGAGAGGGATGAAGTTTAATGAGAGTTGAGAGAGTAGAGTGAGGTGAAAGGGGGGGGGGCATGGGGGTATTTAAAGAAAAAAATACGGACGATTTTAAGTAAATACGGACGGTAAATAGCGTTTGGGTTTTAATCATATGTTATTATCAATTTCATAAATTATATTTAGAGTTATCACTTATGAGTTGCCACTTGGTGATTTAAGTTAATAAAAGTGAAATAGCAACAAGTTTATCATAATTGTAATTCATATTATTATAAGATCTAAGATTATCACTTATGAGTTATGACTTGGTGATTTAAAACAGCAACAACTAAATTATTTTCTTTTATAATTACTAACCATTTTATAGTTGCAATTCATATTATTACAATAAAATATAGGTAACAACAATATAGTAGATGGTTAGTAAGTTAGAAGTTATAAGTTATATTAGCATGAGTTAGTATCAAAGCCAATAGTTAGAAAGTAGTACAAGTTAGTCATATTAGTCCAAGATTATATCAAACTTAGTATATTTCTCATCATCTCAATATGTTTTTAAGTCATATAATAAGTGGTTAATATAGGATAATTATAAATTAATTAAAGCAATGTTAATCATTATGAGTTCACTTAAAACATAAGTTTATTGTAATTAAACTTAGATTACTTGTAAAGAGTAAGATAATATCTAAAGATTACTCATCAACATAATATTAGCATATTAAATGTTCATAGTTTAATTCATCACTGATTTAGCAATGTGAAATCAGTAAATAAGCAAAATATAATCTAGTTAGCTAAGTTAACTTGTAATTAATTAAACTTATTCATGCCATATCTAATTGAAGATGGTATATACCATACCTCTTAAGTTTCAATGGAGGAGCAAAGTAAAGGAGCAAGAGGAGGAAGCGGTTGCAGGGCGGCAACGGTAGGACGGTGCGGCGAGACGGTGAGGCAGCCAGGAGGTGGTACTAGCGAGGCGGCGTAGCCGCGGTGGTCACAGGGGATCGGAGCAGTAGCAACACGTAAAGCAGGGGAGGGGAAGAGAGGAGCACGGGAGGAGAGAGGAAGTGGCGGTGGATGAAGGCAGCAGGGGAGGGGGTTTTGCGCCGGTGGCCTCGGCGTCGGTTTCCAGCGAGGAAAGCATGGGAGGAACGAAAGACCGCGAGAGGAGAGAGAGTGGGAGGCAGGGGTCTGGGCGGCACGGCGAGAAGGGGTTTCTCTTGTGGCTGGCCGGTGTTGGTCTCCAGCGAGTGCAGCAGGGGAGGAGAAGAGCAATGAAAGAGATGTGTTTTTGTTGGGTGTAAGGAGACATGAGTTTGGTTGCTATTTATAGATTAAGAGGGATGAAACAATGGATTAAAATAATGTGATATGTGACATTAGGAAGACTTTGAGATATTTCATCAGAAATTTTCTGATAAAATAAAGAGTATGAATGCTCCATGTGAGGGAGGAAGGAAGAAGAGAGAGAAATGTTATTTTATTACTTTCTCATTTTCCTTTTCTCCTTTTATATTATTATTATAATCAAAACACATAAATTTGCTAATGTTAGTAAGTAACAAGACACGCACCTTTCCTTTTTAATTGAATCTTATAAGATAGTTATTTACTTTGTAAATTGGAATTTCATGAAATTGGTTAACTTGTGGCTTATTAGAATTCAAGTTTTTAATGGTTAAACTAAGATAAGTTTATGCATCACATTATATTTAAAAAAACAAATTAACCACTAATTATAACTATGATGTAATTAAGCAAGTTTAAATTTTCGGGATATTACACTAGATTGTTGCTTGTCTTCAAGAAACAATACAATAAACACGAGAAAAGAAAGATGACCAAAAATATGGGACTATGATAGGGCTAGGCACGTAACCACGAACACAAGAGATATAATCACCATACGAGTCAAGCATCAAAACAATCTCGAACAATGTTGCATAGCAAGTCATGTAACACAATCAACTCTCCAAGTAAACCACAAACCATCTCCCCCTAAGTTGGACTTAACCAAACCTGACAGACCTCACCATAGTTCTCTGCACTCGATTCTCTCTTGTATTTAAGGGATGAATAATGACACTCATCAACTTAAATCAAGTCGACTCAGATGAATCATAAACTAAAACCATGACCCTTTGACTCACTTTTTACTCGATAATATTAGGATTTTTTTATTTTTACCACCTTAAAAATAGTCTATTTTACGCTTTACCGCCTTTTATTTATTTTTTTCAATTTTACCACATTAAAGTTTCCAACTCACTAAAAACTACCATCTAACTCGTGCTCAGGCCAAACCTCTGATGAGGGAGGGCCCACATTTTGGATTAAAACAATTTCCTCCTTTTTCACATTCTCTCTCCCCGATTTCTCTTTCTTCCTTCACCATTTCATTTCCTTAAACTATTCACATTCTTATCTTTAATTCTCTATCAATAACCTCTTTGTAAAAGTCATCAACTCCTCTTTGATTTTTAGAGAGATTCGTTTACCCTCTCTCTCCTCCACTTCACCTAAAAATCCAGAATACCAAGCTCCTCTCTCTTCTCCTTTATTTCGACTTTTACGGTAAGAGAAATTCCACAGTTGCACTTTTGGTGGTTTTTGGAAAAAGACTGAGACATTATGTGCCTATAATAATGAAGATGAATGAGAACCAAAGCAAGTATTTATGCTAAAGAACACTATAGATGCCCCAACCTAAACCTAATTTGCCAAAAAAAATCAATGAACAAGAAATGCGCAAAATTGAGGAAGAACCCTAACCTATTAGACTCAGGCCGAGAAATCATATTTTTAACAAGAGTGGAATCTCTAACTTCTCCTTTGATTGAGGTCGAATTTGTCAAAAAATGGTAAGCCCTAACTTAATTTAGGTTTTCACCAAAGAAATTTGGGCTTTTAAAGGGATTGAAAGACAAAATTGGGGTTTTAATGAAGAGGAAATGAAAAATCGAGGGTAAAGGGGAAAAAATGGGGAGAAACTAAACATAAAACAGTTATTTGGGCCCCCTCGTCGGATTTTTCACCTGAGCTGAGCCAAGGTGGTGATGTTTAACGAGTTGGAAACTTTAAGGTGGTAAAATTGAAAAAATAAACAAAAGGTGGTAAAGCGTAAAACAGGCTATTTATAAGGTGGTAAAATTAAAAAAAAATGCATAATATAACACAAAAAGATCATGAGGACGTTAATGTTTGTGATTGGGCTTACTTTGAGAATCATGGTGGAAAAACCAAGAAGGGGAGCATCATATCACCGAAATCATGATTAAGAAAGGTCACAACAACTCCACACAACAACCAACAATCTCCAAATATAATGAACACTTTTGCTCAAACAATTCAAAAATAACCCCTTTTATTCCAATTTATTCACAACATTTTTTTCACTTTTTTTTTTTAACTAATTTTTTTTCATTTTGTTTGCTCACTTTTACTTTTCTGAATCTTCAACTTTCAACTTTTTTTCTTTTTTGTTTAACCTTTATTTTTTTCAAGCTTTTCACTTCGAGCTCATTATATACAACTTCCTGCAACTAAAAGCATCATATTCAGCATAATCTGCATAATATAAACTCACAACCACAACTACAATTTTCTCCTCCAAGCTAGGCTTGGGAATTGAAACCATGTGAGGCTAAGGCTTATAATTTAAGGTTCAGTAACCAAAAGAGACAGAAAAAGGCTCAATGGGTCTATAGTAGGAAATTATGAAAATAAGAATAGATGGAGCTCATACCATGAAATTAAATGCCTCAATCATATCAAAATGTCTACACTATCAAATATCAAAGAGTACAAAGTCAAAATCAAGATTAATGCAACAAATGAGAAACTAATCACACATGAAAGAACAGGATCAACACGAGATATGTCAATTTACGGGCTCAAAAACCCACTTGAGTTTAGGTGTCTAAATAGTAGAGGCGAGAGAGATCAACCAATCTTACCACAAACAATCAACCGCAAAACAATCATGTTGTGAAGAATCATGAATGAGATGAATAACGCTTAGGAACTTTAATAAATTATCAACAAGGTTCTCAATAGTCCCATAGATGCAACTAATATCGATGAAATCTAACATGAGATGAAAATACTAATGCAACTAAGAAAGCAATACATTTTTTTTCGTTACATGTAAACTTTCACCCCTAGCGAACGCTACAAACCATGCATGTAACAATCCTACTAAATCAATAAATCTAAACTAATATGCAACTAACATGCATGAAGTGACACCCTTCCCAATTCGAACAACATTGTCCTCAATGTGAACACTGAGAAGAACAAAGAAGCAAGAGATAAGGGAAGGGTACAACTCACAGAAAAGGTGGGTAATGAACATAGAGCGTGCCAAACAGTATTGATACTTCCACCACAACCAAGAGCACATCATTAAACACATGTTAGCAATGTTAGTCATAATTAAAATAAAAATTAAAATATCAACTAAAGGCTAAAAAGTCGGGTTGCCTCCCGATAAGCGTTGGTTTTTTAGGGTCTCGCACGACCAAAATACATTTTACATTATAAAGAATCCAATGCCTTCAAGACTTATCAAATTCCCCTGCAAACAAGTTATTGAACACTCGATATATATGGCTTGACTACAAGCATTATGCTCACTAATAAGGGGCTAGAAGTATCAAAAGAAAAAGAATCAGAAGAAGAAGAAAAAGAAAAAAATAAAGTACAACTATCTTGCACTTCCTTAAGTCTCACAAGATGAACATGAGTATCCAATACTTGGTCAAAATCAACATGCAACAATAGCTCTTTAAGAAAATAAGGAGGATATAACACAAGGGATGAAGGTGCGAGATCAAACTTCCTTGAAAACGGGATATAAGGGTGATGGGGATTAGGCTCAACATTAGATAATTTGTAGGCTTTCCGCATATATAGTAAACTATTCGCCTTCAATAGCAGCCTCTAAGGCATCCACCTTATCCTTCCATCGACTAGAATTACCTGCAGAAAATTCGAGACAAATTAAGCAAAGCCTCCAATGATCCCGCATAAAAGGTTGACACAAATCATCATTAACCGACACATCAATAGCATTAATTTTATGACAAGCCTCTTCTAGCATGGGAACATCAATACTTTTACCTAAAACTTCACCCTCATTAATAAGCTTGTCGATAAAGAAGTTTCATTCAAAAGTTCAATAACCAATGGCTTTTCAATCATTGATTCTATAACTAATGATTGTTCCTTATCAAAAACATCCATTATATCCATCTTTTGCTTATTTAAACTACCAAGAAGAGTCGAATGATAACCTTTTTGTAATAAACTAGCATTCTCAACCAACACATCATCATAATACAAAGATTGCTCAATAATTTGGCTAGCTAATAGATATTTATCTAGATGCTAGTGATCTTTGACAATCTGCAATTTTTGCTAGTTGCAACATGTATTCCCTCCGAACCAACTTATAATCCTCCTGAACCTTAATTAATTTATTCATGAAATCATAAAGAAATTCTTTGATATTATTGGATTTAGATGGAGAATTAGACAAATTAAACTGAGGGATAGGGTTATTGACATGCATATATGACTTATCATATGGACACAGAGATATATCATGACCATAAGAGTGACAATAAGAACAACAATTAGACGGAAAGGTATGAGTTTGGGAAGCATAGGTAGATGAATTTTCTAGAGTTGGAGTAACATACCTTGTCCTCTTCCATGCAAAGGTTTCCCTAGTTAATTGCTCAAATAAATTATAATCCTCTTCAGAGAGTCATATCCATGAATTTACCATCACTGATGGAATGTACAACCACCCTCAATATCATCATTTAAACCCTCTTAGATCACTAAACCACTTCTTGCTCAAATTGGGGGAAACAGATACATGTCATTTAAAGAAAATAAGAGAAGAGAACTAAAAATAAATATAAAAAAGATAAGAATTAAAATATGTACAATCTAGTTTCAAAAAATTAAATAACTAAATAAAACTATACCGTCTCCCCGCCGGTAATGACACTAAAATTTGATAGGATGTTGCACACCTGTCAAAAATAATTTTCCGATAAAACCTCCTAACAAAGTAGTTGGGTAAATAGGGTCAAATCCACAAAGAGATGCTCGTTTTATGATTAGATTTTTAAATATGGTAAACTAAACTAATTGCGAAAAATCAAATCACAAATATCAAATAACGGAAAGACTAGGGAAACAGTTCATCATGTATGTAATTCAGAATCTCATGCAATCTACCTTCTTTTTCCTCATGTTTGTTTTACTCAAGTTTAGCCAACCGCAGTCTATTTGCATTGAAATCACCTGAAATTCATCAAAACAAGCAAACGAAGAGAAGTAGAGCAAAACTTGAGTAAATCACGCATATATGCACCTAAATGCTTTATCATGAACTAGAAATGCTACCTAAATGCACCTAAAAACTATATATGTATAAATTTGGCACATCAATCTTATTATAATTATAAAATTTAAAATGAGGTGGAAGGATATACTACTTATATTGATCTCGTCGCAAATAAATGTTGCAACCTAAATGCACCTCCTCCTCAGTCTTCACAGCTTTTTCTTTCGATTTTTTTTCCCTTGTTGACATGGAACCTAGAACTGTCCTTTTTTTCGGTTCCACCATAAAAAAGGTTGGTGGAACCGAAAATATGGTTCAGTTCATGCTAAAAAAATTCCTATTTATTTTTTATTTTTTTAAGGTATAAAAAATTACATAATACGTATAAAAATATGGGCGTTAAGTAAAATTCGGGCGGTAAATAAAATCACCCTTCTTCTGTTTCTCTCTCACCGTGACTCCTCTCTCTCTCTCTTCATGCGTTTCTCTCTCTCTCTCCATGCGTTTCTCTCTTTCTTACACTCATGTGGGTGGTTGTCGCCACGACACAGTGGCCCCTCCCCGGCGCCGCTGTCACTGCATCCCCTCCCCTTCGTTGTAATTTGTTTCCCTCTTCGTTGTGCTCGCGTCGCTGCTTTGTTGGAGCCCAAGGCTCGCAACCTCGCTCACAATTAAGAAAAAAAATCAAAAATATAATACAATTTTTGTGTATATACATACACCTGGAGTATCCAAGACCTACTCAAACGGATTTGGGTCTAAAAAATCAAACATAATATTAAAGAATAGGTGTTCCAAGTCTCAATTCGTCCGTGTTCTTCTCCTCTTAACTCTTTCAAGCCTAACAAATAATCAACATAATTACATCTATCCAATGGGTGAATTACCCACTCTTAATAGAACATTAACAAATAATTGTTGATGATAAGTAGAAGTCTACATTACAATTTTTTTTTTTTTTTGACGGTCTACATTACAAGTTACATTAAACTCAATTAGTAGTAGGTAAATTACTCTAGGAATAAACAATTTTTAACCCAAAAAAGCCACTCCATTAGAGGGAAATTCAACACTAAAAGCACATAAAATTACCCGCCAACAATATTGGCATAATGGCATTTCCAATTCCCATCTCCCGTTAGACGCACCCTCGTGGCAAAGATTACATTACCGAATAAACAGGTAAAAGTAAAACCAAGTACAGTAAATGAAGTAGTAAAAATTCCAAGCGAAACGAAAAAAAAAAACTTAAAAAGATAAAAAAAAATTGATTACATAAAAAAAAAAAAGGCGCAAAAGAAAAAATAAAGAAAAGAGAAGAATAAAAAGAGTGGGAGCCAAAAATAAAGAAGATGCGGAGTCCATGAATAAAAAACCCAACGTGGTCTGCACTTTCCTCTTCTTCTTCTCCTTTCTTCCTTCAAATCACTTCTTTCTCTTAATTCCATAGATTTCACCTTAATCATCATCTTCTTCTCTTAAATTTTTTCTGATTAAACTTACTATTTCTCATTTTCCCAAATTACTTTCCTCAAAGTTTTACTTGATCATCATCATCATCATCACTGTGAGTCGTTTAAAGCGAATTCACTTTAAGAAAAAACAAAATTCAGTAAATCGGAAACTTAGAAAGCGATAATGTTGACGTGCATAGCTCGTCCAAAGCAACAACACGGGCATAACTCAGTGAGTCATCACCATCAACATGACGATCCTGACTCGGGTCATACTCCCAACAACAAACAAGCAATTAAAACTCTCACTTCTCAGGTATGTTATGTAAATGTACCCATTTTTTAAAAATTTGTTATGGAATAAGAAATCCTTGTATAAATATCAAGAAAAAGGTTATATTCTAGTTCCGACAGAATCTACAACCTTTAGTAACCTACGTGTTAGTATAGATTGTCTCCATTCCATATTAATTTTCATATTTGGAGATTGAAAATAAATAAGGAACATTATCTATTATAATTCCTTAATTCTAAAATAAATGAAACACTTACTACTTGAGGCTGTTTTTTAATAAATAAAATCGTTATTTTATTTGGTATTCCCTCGAATCTATCTTTTCCCCTCATCACATAAGTCAATCTTTTTCTTGTTTTGTCCTCTCTTAAATTCCCTTGTTAAAACCCTATGCTTTCGTTTAAAACAGAACGGAGGACAACTAAAATGGACCACAGAGAGTAGGTATTGTGTTAAGTTGGTGGTGCTCGGTTCACGAAAGGTATAGTTGGTGTTATTGACTCTTTATGTATAATAATGATTGGTATTGTAAATGTAGATAAAGGGGATAGCATTAAAGGCATCAGGGGCGTACAAATGCAACCCATGTTCACACCCGAATTCGGGCGGGACAGTTGGGTCGGGTTCAGATCAATCCAAAAAGTACCCGGAGTCAGAAACTGGCTCCGGGTCCGAAAAGTTAAAGCCAGCATGGACGTATAAGCGGACATTGAGCGCAAATTCATCATCGTCGGCTGCGACGCCGAGGTGGGGGAAAGAGATGGAGGCGCGGCTCAAGGGGTTGTCGGTTGGTGGCGAGGTTACGCCGGTAATGTCGACGTCAGCGAGTGGGCGCCGAGTCGACCCGGTTGTGTTGGTGGAGGAGAGTGAGCCGAAGGAGTGGGTTGCTCAAGTGGAGCCTGGAGTTTTGATCACTTTTGTTTCTCTGCCACGTGGCGGCAATGATCTCAAGCGCATTCGCTTTAAGTGAGTTTTCATTTTTTCTTTTTTTTTTCTATTTTTACTTTTTACTACTTTGATTTTGTTTGTTCTCTCCAGTCCTGGGTAAACTATCCACTTGATCAACTAAATTTTATCCGAAAAATTGAAGTTTGATTTTCCTATTTTGCAATGAGAGAAATTCTTGAGGGTAAAAGATTAGTAGATTAAATAAGAAATAAGAGTATCGTCAAAAAAAAAAAAAAAAAAAAAGAAATAAGAAAGTGGTGCTCCGAGATAAAGTAAAGTTACTAAATTGCTCTCCTATACGGCTATACTTGTGTTTGTCAAATTCTAATTAACTAGAATGTACTCATACAATCTCTTTGAAGTTGAGTGTCTTTGAAGTATTTACAATAATATTCAAAACTAATAAGTAGTATTCTTATTATTAAGGCTTATACCAATTACCTTTGTGTTTTGGGTAATTTTTCTCAAATTACCCTTTTGTAAAATGTTAACGAATTTGGATACTACGTTGTTAAGATAAATAATCCCTACAAGGCTATATAGTTTCAGGTAGAGTATCAATGCAATTTTTCTTTTTTATAAACATGGCAATGTAATTGTTAGCCGTGTGAGGTTAAGGTGGTGGAGTAGTGGCATCGCTTCCCACCTCATATCCCTGAGGTCTAGGGATCAAACCTCATGAAATTCATTTGAGGATTTTCCCTTATTCCCCTCAAGTGAGTCCCCTTCCTCTTACCTTTGAAAAAAAAATTTGTTAGTCGTGTGTATTAGAGGTTAAGGGTCCAAATCTTAGCTAATGTGCTTAATTTAGAAGTTTGCCTTTGATTTTTCTTTTGAAAAGAGAATGGGTTTGATTGTCATGTTGTTGCTATAGCTAAAATTATTTTATTATTTTAGGTACAATCATTAACAAACGATTTGGACAAACAACTAATTAATATGTAACCATTTTTGGCATTGTCAAACTTTATTTCCATTCTCTAGTTATTTATATATGACTTTCAACACTTTGTTTAGATTTCGAAATCTTTTTGAGTTTAAAGAAAGGTACAAAAGTCACATAAGAATGGACCTCTCAATTTTTTAATTAGCTTGAGGATAATACATTCATACTAGTCCTAATCATTGGAGCAATTCTTAATTTTCGATAAGATTCTAAACTTGCACACTCATATTATGATGTCAGAAACTCATTTCTTCATATCTCCTTTTGATATAAAAAAGAAGTTAAAATTATGGTTAATTTTTTTTTGAGGGGAAGCAGTAAACTTAAACCATGAAATTGTTTAATCTTTCAAATAATTACTGGCATCGATTAAAGTTTTGTTCAGATAACTTAACTAGGTAATTAATGGCCCTTAAATCTTCATAATTAATGGGTTTTGAATTTTGATTCTACCTAGAAATTGGTTGGTAAAACAGGCCATGTTTGGATGCTTTAATTTGTGACACAATATACTCCCATATTTCGCGGGCTACGTTATATGACATGGACCTGTGTAAGGTTCCCTTTAGAGAAAAGCGTAGCACTGCTTATTAAATTTCATTATGGACACTAATTTTATCATAATTTGCATTTAGCATACAGCCTATATAAATAAAGAATTACTTTGCTAGTTAACAAATTAAAGGTGGTTGTTTTTCCATGAACTTTGATGCGATATCTTCCTTAGGTGGGATATGTTTTTTGTGTGGATTCTGTATCTTTTACCTAATTCATTGTGATAATATTGAACCTCTCTTAATAGAATAATACTATGTTTTTGCACAAACAGTATTGAGGATAGAAGGTGTGTGACATTGTAGTACGGAAAAAATCAATGACCGTTCTAACTTCTCGTAGCTGAATTATAACATTATTGTCATTATTTGTAAACTATGTGGCTCTTGTTGAAGGATGAAGTATGAAACATAGCAAACATAGCAAACATGCAAATTTAAATGTACGTTTAAACTTTCGATATGTAGGCATGTAGCAATTCTTTGAGCGAGCAATGATTTTGCAATGATTGATCTTTTAAAATATACCAACTAGTGTAACAGATCGAATATATATTGATATAATAGTAGATAAGATGAATAACCTATTATTGCTTGTTGATGAAAAAAGAGCAAGTTTCTCAATAAAGGAGGAACAATTACAAATAAATTCATAATCAGATTTAGATGATATGTTATTCCAAGATTTAGGGAAAGAAAGTCAAAATTGATGGATATTTACAGTGTGGTATTATTAGCAAGGTCATTTCCTATTTTCTTAGTATTATTCAAGATCAGTTAAACTCTATTTATTCTGTTTTTCTTGGTACTTTGCCAAGAGATAAGGGGAGTTTTAAGGATATAAAAGATGAACCTTAAATTTCCTAATTAGTTGATAGACTTGTGACAAAATTTGGGCTTAAAACCCGGCTTTGATTGTTGTACAAGAATGTAAAAGCAAAGAGAAAGTGAAAATGCTTTACTAGAAGGAATTCAACAAAAAAAAAATTACAGTTCATTATGAGAGTTACAGTATCCTATTGTGTACCTTTTTGTAACAAAACTTGTTTGATTACAAGAGAGGTTAAAAATTTCAAAATCACTTTTTTGACTTTGTACCTCTCCCAAACAAGGCCTAAGGAGACAATTATGTCTTGTGTTAATGATTAAGGACAACTTACAGTGAAATCTACTCTTTTGCACTAGAAAATAAAAAATAAAAAATAAAAAAAGAATTAGTAAACCACAAAAAAGTCCAAAAAAGAGGAATTCATTGCAGGACTGGTTGGTTAGTGGGCCTCTTCTGATTGTGTTTTGCATGCCCTTTCATTATGCATTATGTCTAAATGTCGGATGTGGGGTCACCCTCTTGTATCTTTAGCTTCTTCCACGCCAAGGTCAAGTTAGCTTTGTCAATTTGTGCCAAATTTTTCCTGTACTTTACCATGCAAAATACCATAAACAAAGTAATGACAATATGACATAACACCTCTAAAATCTATTTTCTTGTAATTCATGGGTGCGCATGGGTACATTGGACGTATATGTATCGAATTGAAATTTCTTATGTTCTGTCATGAATATGATTGAAGAACATATATGGCGTTATTGGCTAGACTTGCCTTCAACAATAACTATCCCACACATGAACTTGTTCAAGTATTGGGTCCCATAATCATTATTAGTTTTGCAACGTTGTGAACGGTCTATATCAACATGTTTATTGTCTATACTCATGTTAGAGTGTTCGTAATTGATAAGTATAATAGAGGTTGAGATGGTGGCGTAGTAACCTGGCTTTCTAACTCACAACTTTGTGGTCCACAGATAAAAGATAATCGAAATAAGTAGAATTGAAGAGGTTTGTAATACTAGCAAAATTAATTGTTTGCGTCTTTACTCGCTGATTCAGCGAGTTGTAGTGATATGTACTCATTTCATCCCATAATTAAATTGGGGATGAGTAAGAGAAGTGAGTGTGGGACCTATCTTTTTAGAAGTAGTAAAGTGCAAAAAACTTCAGTTTTTTTTTTTCAAAGAAAACCTTTAGTAGATGTATACTTTAACCTGGGACGATAGTCGAAGGTAGTAGTATGTCATAACCTTAGTTTGTTATATAATCAATATTGAGTTTCTGAATGACAATTATAGATGGCTGAGCAATATAATGTGAAAAGTTGTCCAATATTAGAGACTTGATTAGATATGTTTGGCATCTCATGATAAAATATGATTGTTGTCACTATTAAAAGCTTATATTGTTTCCCATGCCAAAATTTCATTTCCAGGGCCTTTATCCCTTGAAATGGGGACGGTGTGGCTTTTTCAAAAAGTTGTTAGGTGATCATTTTAGTGGACTAAACATTACCATTGGAAAAAGTTGTTGAATTAGAACAATTAACAAAAGATTATAGCCATGATTGCTACTATGTACTGGCACTAAGCATGTAAAAAGTGGGGTAAGAATGCAGGTAAGGTCAAAGGAGGCATAATTTACTTGCCCACTCACTTATAAGTGTATCACTGTAGTAGAGAATCAAAAAGACACTCTACATTTCATTCAACATTGTGGTGCAACAGGGTTGGGCGTAAAGATCCTTGGGACAAGGCCTTAGGCAGACTTGTTTCATTATGCACCAAAAACAGATCACTTTACCATCGTCGTATGAAGCTCCAAAAAGTCTTGCTGCGGTTGCTTCTCTTCACCTTGAAAAAATAACTTTTAGGCGTTGATAAAGTCAAATCAAATGTAAACATTTAGTGATATTAGGGGTGACTTATAAGGTGTAATAAATTCAGTTCAGATTAGTTCAGGTAACGATAATGCACCATAAACGTGTCTAATAATATTAGAGGGTCCAATGTTCTTCCATTGTCTTTGTATATGTTGTGACATTTTTTAGGGTCTAACGCTATGAATTCTGATTCTTTGTATGCTTTGATCAGCCGAGATATGTTCAACAAATGGCAAGCCCAGAAGTGGTGGACAGATAACTACGAGAAGATCATGGAACTGTACAATGTGCAACGGCTTAGCCGTAATGCATTTCCACTTCCGACTCCTCCTAGATCGGAAGACGAGGTTAGCTCTATGCCATGCCTCCTATTGCTTAGAGATCTTATTATTTGCTTTTAAACAAAATACAAGCTGTTGCAAGTTTCAATCTGCTTACAAAGCCATCGGTGCAAAAATTGGAAAACAGAATAGCAAGTACAGTAGCCTTTCATGGATGCATTCAGGACTACAAAATTCTAGAATAGTTTCTCAAGAAGGATATTCACCATAATGTATTAGTCTTGACTCATGATTATCGAGACATAGTTTTTCCCAAGAAAACTAATCAATGGCTCAGTTTTATATATCTCGAGTAAGTGGCTGAGATGAAAAGATAAACTATCGTAAACTCACCTGCTCATCAACTTAGGCTCTATTAGGCTATGCTCCTCACCTTACTTCACTTATTTCAGGAATAATATTAGATAAGGTCAGGGGATAAGCTAAATTTAGGGCCAATAGGGGCGAGCTACGCAAGTTCAATTCAGAACTATATTGAGTTTTAATAGTTGAAATGGTTCAAATTTGTTCAAATAAGCTCAGTTCAGGCCAATAATTTAGATAAAGTTTTGGATTGATAAGTTCACAAGTATAAAATAGGTGAAGAGAATGTAATCCATCTTTAGTAAATGAGTTGAGATCTAGATGACATTTTATTATTTTGTTTAGAAAAAATTTTCTACACAATATGACTAGCAATTAGCATGGACACTTGAAGTTGAGAAGAGCTACAACTTATGGGCTGTTCTATTTCCCATAGTACATAAGATGGACCTTATGTTTGCTTGCCATCATTATGATGCCAATTTTTAACTTCAACAGATCTCAAAAATGGAGTCTATTGGGGACAGTCCTGTTACACCACCATTGAGCAAAGAAAGTCTACCACGCAATCTTTACCGTGGGATGGGCGTGGCTATGGGATACTCATCATCAGATTCTTTCGAGCAACACTCAAAGCAATCACGTCAATACAATAATGAATCAAGTGGTCTTGCCTCAACACCTAAACACTCCAACATCAGCGGAGTCACTGCTAAGACAGAGACCTCGTCAATGGATGAGTCGCTGCAATCTACGTCTTCCAGGGAAGCAGATAGATCTGGAGAACTTTCAATCAGCAATGCCAGTGACATGGAGACTGAATGGGTAGAAGAGGATGAGCCAGGAGTTTACATAACTCTCAGGGCTTTGCCTAATGGGAGAAGGGAGCTCAGACGCGTTAGATTCAGGTAATTTTCAACTTCCTGCATACTTCAGAAATTTGGTAAATTTGATTCTTAGTCATTTTAGCTCTCTTAGGCAAAAAATATGCAAACACCAAGTTCTGCGTTTAAGTTGTTCTACATGCTTAAAGTTTTTCCTTTGCGGTTAGCAGAAGTTAGTTTTGCGAAATTGGCTAAAATTGGCTCATGTCGCCCATATCTTAGCTCCTCGGCTAAAAGACTGAGGTAGCTAATAAAGAATTTAACTTGATGAAAATGAGTATCATACTCTAACACAGGCACACAGCAGTGTTCCCTATCATTGAGATGGTGTTATAAATCAGGGTGACCTTAATTTATAAGGTAGTTGAGAGCCATGGATTGAGTTCCCATTGGAATATTGGATAGATAGGCTCTTATATTTTGTGATATTAGTTGACAATGAGAGAAAATGATACTACACAATGAACATGGCAGCCCCACCTTATAAATGTAATGTTCAATATAGGTCTCAAGGGAAGTGGAGATATTGATAGAAGAAGAATTTAAGGTCACATGGACCACTAAAATTGTCTGCTAGCTATCTGCCTCAAGTTTAGATCAGAAATTTCAAGATGATTTTCATATTGCAATCAATCTATGGATGGCTAGGATTGAAAAGTTGTGACAGAGAAAGACTATGGACATCTGCAAAATGGTCCCTCTAATGTCTTTATTAGTGTTATCTATAAGTGAAATTAGAGCGACCTGTTAGAACTGAGTACAAACATCAAAATGGATACTAGATTATATACTTGACTAAAAGATATTATTCCTATATTCAGAGAAGTTAAAGATTTACTCATTTCCTAGCTTTTGCACTATAATGGACTATATTCAAATGGTTTATAAAAGGAAAATTTTCATAAAACTACCTTTTATAAACAATTAAAAAACTACCTTTTAAAATTTTTCTTTCTACCCTATATAACAAGTTTTTTTCAATATACTACCATTTGACCGTTTATGTGGTTTATCCATCAATAATGACGTGATTGCAAATTGCTTTTCTATCAAGTCCTCTCGTTTCTCTCCTCTTTCCTCACTACCTCACCGTTAGCAATTCCTAAGGCGACTGTCATTTCATGATTAATATTAAGTATTAACTATGAATGTAAAATGGTAGTATATTGAAAGGAATTTGTTATATAAGCTTAGTTTTTTGGAAAATAAAATTTAAAAGGTAATTTTTTTTTTAAAAGTTGATTATAAATGGTAGTTTTTTGAAATTTTCGCTTTATAATATGATATAACATGTGCTTCTAACTCTATTGTAAAGTAGAATAAACTCCTATATCATACAAGTTGACCAATATTGCTTAAAATAAATAAAAAAGATATAGTTATGAATAATAGATAATAAGTTAGTATGACCAAGAAAAACCTTTAAGTTGATCAAAATTTTATGCAAAATTAGCTAAAAATTAAGAAAAATTAGATATGTGATTACTTGGTTAGTGATATGATTAGGTAGGTCAGACGGTCTGATAGGATCATAGGAGACCAGCTCGGTAGCATATTAGATCAAAACGCAATAGACTTAAAACTCAGTTGACTAAATGGACCTCCTTATTTCGCCTTGGGTGAGAGTTGTTGTAAAAGGCATTAGTGATTTTGCGGTCGCATGTGGATCTAGAATACTGGTAAGCATTTACCTCGCTCTTAAATCATTGAGACAAATCTTACCCTTATATTTACCTCATCTATATATTGTTTTGCTACAGAGGCCGGAATGTTTGTTTTTGAAGGTTTTGTGTTGAATTTGCTTGATCTAGCATTTTCTGTATACTTGTTTCCATAGTACATGGTCATGTAAACTTGTTACTGAACTGAACTTTCAACGAAATGCAGTCGAGAAAAATTTGGGGAGATGCATGCACGAGTTTGGTGGGAAGAAAATAGAGCAAGGATACATGAGCAATACTTGTAAGTTGTAATCAGAAAGAACAAGTGAAGAAGTGCGATCAGATCAGTACGTTTGATGGATCAAGAAGCAAGGTTGAGTCTAGAGTACATTCTTTATATGTTACTACCTCAGTATAAATACCTAAAGGATCGGATGTCTTGCTGCCTTAGAACACATGCATGTTTGTTGCATGTATATAACATCAGAAGGCATTGTATTTGCAGTTTTTTTTTCTTTTTCTTTTTTGTTCTTTATATTTTAATCCATTTTTGCTTTGGTAACTTATGGTGTATGTTACTGGTATAAGAGAATACTGGTGAGTAAGAGTTTTAGAGGGTTTAGACCTTGAATGTTGACAATCACGTGAAAACAGACAACTATGTCAATGCCAAGGTTTTTGCAAGGTAAAGAAATGATGTCATCTCCAATATAGTGTATCAAAATTTAGAGTGAGACAGTATATATAAAGTTTGTTCACTTCTCCCATGGGCACCAACCAGATATTATAAGAACTTGATAGGGGTAAATTTTCGGGGCAAATATTGGAATGGCGGTTATTCTAATAGTTTACAGTTTACTGCTAATATGTTTTCTCCTATGATATATTATCTTATCCTATATGAAATTTGATCTAACGAAATTTAATTTATTAACACAAACTGCGAATTATATTAATCATAATAATAACTAGATTTTGTGTTAATATTTTTTATAATATATATATATATTGTTCTGTTATGGAATAAATGCTTTGGAGCGAACCGATATCTTCTCAGTTCAATGAGCCGGTTTGATGTCCTGCAAGACAGAACACGTAAACTAACCTCGGAGGTTGATCCGAGGAACGCCCCTCCGATGCCTAAGTCAGTAAATGGTAACGTCGGTATATCTCCAGTAGAGTATAATAGTATATGTGTACGTACCTTATGACTCAGATCAGGGGTATTTATAGGAGCCGGCAGTGTCCTTGACAAGGTAGGACACTGCTCCTATTGGTTGGATACATTCTTATCCTCTTCTGATACTTATCTTTAGGCCCATATGCGCATTGAGTAAGTACTGGATCAATCCGAGCCCATTAGGTAATGGCCCCAGTATATGACACCGGTAAGGTATTTAAATGTAACCGGCATGAAGTATATGCCAGCATCGGGCTTGACTCATACTCAGTAAATGGGATTCCTTTGACTGAGTTGACCATAGCGGTCAAATGGCGGTCTAACTGGACCGGTAGGGAATTTGTACAGCCCCCATACAGCTAGCCCCCAAGCTGGTATGACTGGTATAGGCATATCCTGCTTATTCAATATTGAGCTGTTATGGACGGTATGAAAATCATATTTTCATCCTAAAGCCGTTTAGAAATTTCTGGAAATGGGGTTGGTTCATGGCATACGAATCGTTGCCTTGATCTTCGTGATGACTTGACTAGGGTGTCAGTAGCTACTCACAGCTGCTTCTGAGCTGACATCCACGTGGCACGATCAGGACGGGAAGACGAAGAGTCACTTGATCCAGGCCATGAACTCCTCTATAAATAGAGTTTGACCAACCTCATTTTCACATTTTCACACTACTCTTGAACTTTCGAGTCAAAGTATTCAGCTAATTCTCTGAGCCCTAGCGTCTTTCAGTTACCAATCTTTCGTCGTGATATTCCAAGCTATAACCAGCCATTCTTACGAACTCTCTTGCCGATTGATTTTGGCGTCAGCTCTCGTCCTTTTCTCTTTCCAGTTATTTCACAAAATTCCCTCTTTCGCAATATTTGCTTTTAATCATGTCTTCTCATTCTGACTCTTAAAATGTCTCTGAAAGCCCTTAATCCATAACCAATAGCGATTTTAACTCTGATAGCAAATCCTCTAGTCCAATAGCGTCTAATAACTCGCCGGTGATAAATCTTACCAAAGAACACTGCATGCTTCTCCCCTTACCGCCATTAGAGCTTTTGGAGCAGCCATAGGAGTGCCGGTATCCGGCCAGTATGGTACCATGCTAGGGCTAGCCAAGCGCTCCCCTCTACTATTTCCCTCCTTGGCCGGCACCTCTAAGGATCCCCCTGGTGAACCCTCATCTTCCAAACCGACAGGGGTGTTGGAGGAGGATGCACCAAATTCCATCTCGTCTGATAATGAGATGAATGATGATGCTTGGCTTAGAGGATGAAGTATCCTCGGTTGCCTCCGAAGATGTGGGCCGGCGTTTTGCGCGTCATGATGTCGGACGCGGAGTCTGTCTCTCTGGAGATGAGCGCCCGCCAGAGATCATCCCGAAAGATGATGACGAGACATTGGATGATTTATACATGCCTCTCTGCGAGGCCGGTAGCCCTTCTTTTGTACAGATTGACAAACACTAGAGAAGGACGGCATTAAATAGCGATGTTTGTCGTAATGGGGCCCAATACTTCGCCTTCCCGGACTAGTACGAGCTGGTGGTGCCGTCCAAATGATGTTACGTGACTGATTGTTCGCCTGGGCTTGTGGCGGTGTACGCACATATCTTTGGACTTCGGTTTGAGATTTCCATTGGATCCGCTTCTTAGTTAAGATTTTCCAAGCCTGGAACATATGCATGTCACAGCTTACGCCGCTATCCTGGCGCAATCTCATCTGCTACGCCTGGACTGTCCGATATAAGAGGTTTCCTGAAACCTTGAATCTTTTCCGGAAGCTTCAAAGACGGCTCCGCGAAGGGTAAGGGGAAAGGTAAGGGAAAAGATCAAAAGCCGAGAAGGAGCTTGGTCAGGGCGGCTGGATGTCCATGTACACCAAGCAGAAGAAGTCGACGGTGTATCCAAAGCCGACTTCTCTGAAGAACTGGCGGCCCCGCTTTTTCTAGGTTCGGGTGCTCGATAACTTTCCCGTGTGCCTGGTATTGGATGAAACCCCGTCCCAGGATGGAACACATTCCTGACCGACGGCTAAAACGCCAAGAGCTAGGAGGCTTTTAAGTTCTTCGAGGCGTCTTCAAGCCGGGGGCCTAAGGGTGGCAAACCTGTTCCATACCGATTAAATTAGTTGCCACATTCCAAGTACATTTTTGGCAATGCGCCCTGTCGGCTCTTGGCCCCGCTAATCCGAACCTCATGGTATTCAAGGGTCATACCTAGGTTTTGTAGATATTTTATCGTTAATCCATCTGCCCTTATTATAATACTTTGAATGTTTCGACATTACTTTTTTTTTCGGTTTTTTTCACCATATACCCACGACAAATTTTTTTTTGCACCATATACCCTTTCGAGTTTCCAAATTCACCATATACCCTTGATGTTTTAAAAATACACCGACTTACCCTTAATGACTAACGGCGTTAAACTCCGTTAGTCATTAAGCCCTAAACCCCCTCTAATCCTAATTAACTAACCTAAATCTAACCCTAACCCTCCCCTACCCAATCCCTAAACATCCCTCCCCCACCCTAACCCTAAGTAAACCCTAACTCTCTCTAACCCGGCCCACCCCCCCCCCCCCAAACCCACCGGCCCCACTCCAACCCAAACCCGGCCCCTTACCGCCCATGCACCATCGCGGCCCCACCCTCCCTCCCCCCCCCCCGCATGACCTCGCCGGCCCCAACCCCGACCTCGCGGCCCGGCCCGGCCCTCCCACCTCCCCACCCCCGCGCCCCCAACCCTTCGATTTTCGCCCCCAACCCAACCTCCTTCCCCCACTGATTTTTCGCCCCCCACTGATTTTCGCAATCTCGGCTGGCAAATCTCCCCTATAATCGGTATGGATCTTCATTTATCTCGGAAGATGGATGTTGCGGGGTGGGGAGGGGGTTCGCGGCGATAGGGGAAGGGTGATGTGTGGGGTTTGTGCGGTGGTTTCGGTGGTGCTGCGGGGGGGGGGGGAAGGGGGGGAGGGGTATGCGAGGGGTGGGGGAAGCGGGGGAGGGGTGTTGCGAGGGCGAGGGGAGGGGCGGGGGAGGGGGTCTTGTGGGGGCGAGGGAGGGATTCGGTGGTGGTGGGGGAAGGGCGGGAGGGACTATGGGGGTAGGGGGTGGGGGGAGGGAGGACTTCGGTGGGGGCTGGGGAAGGGGGGGCAGCAGATTAGCGGTGGTGGTGGGGTGGGGTGGGGTGGGGAAGGGGGCGACAAACCGGCGGTGGTGGTGGGGTGGGGTGGGGGTTGGGGGGGGAGGGAGGGCTTTAGTGGGGGGAAGGGGGGGCAGCAGTGGTGGTGGGGTGGGGGGTGGGTGGTTAGGGTTAAGGTATTAGATTAGGGAGTTAGGGTTTAGGGTAGTTAATTAGGATTAGAGGGGGGATTAGGGGTTAATGATTAACGGTGTTAGACTTCCGTTAGTCATAAGGAGTAGGTTGAGGTATTTTTTAAAACGTCAATGGTATATGGTGAATTTGGAAACTCGAAAGGGTATATTGTGCAAAAAAAATTTGTTAGGGGTATATGGTGAAAAAACCCTTTTTTTTTTTTTTTTTTTTTCTTTTTTTTTGCGGGGAACATCGATTCGAGAAGCTCTCCATCTCAACCAGAATTATATACCAATAAGTAACATGCCTCCCAAGCCCCCCGGGAGGTTCACCTCTCTATTCCCCCCCGCATTGGCGGCGGGGTGGAAAGCAAGGTCGGGGGTGCGGGCCGCGGTGATGGTGGTGACCAAGCACACGGGAAGGTCGTCCAACCTCCCCCGACGAAAACTCCTGTTCCTCAAAAGAGGAAACCTGAGGGAGAAAGCGGCAAAGAGCCCCAACGGCCTCCACCCAAGGTCCCCAGGAAAGAGAAGGCCGAGGTGGAGGTTCAAGGGAAGGATCCCAAGGGCCTACTCTCGGGACGCGTGGCCGAGGTGGGCACTTCTTCTCTACGGCCCAAGATATATAAGCGGCTCTCACGCCCGGCCATGATTCCCGAGCCGCAACACTTCTCCCGGTGCGAAGGCGGCTTCATTGAGCAGGCTTAGGTGGAGGTGCCCGAAATCCTCTGAAAGAGGTGGGCCCGGTCTCCAGTTAAGGACGGCGAGCTATTTCATCCTAAGCTCAACGTCCTTGATGACGAGTCGTTGCTGCTTGATCGCCCTCTTGAAGGCGGCAACTTGGGCTACCGGCTCTTGAAGGCCATGCAGCTCAAGTACGACATGCCGCTGGATCAGGTCCAGGCGGCTGCTGCTGTGCACGCCCACAATTTGGCCGTGGTAAGACTTTTCTTTCCAAGTGTTTTAACGGCTTTTTGCCTAGTTATTTTTGTTCAACTCCTTTGTACTTTCTCTTTGAGACAATGCACTCACGGTAAGGAACTCTGCGACCATTACCGGTACTTCCAGGGTGCGTATTATGGTGAGGTTGAGAGCCACCAGGCCACCCAGGATCAGCTGACCGCGAAGAATGCGGAGTTGGTAAATGTTACCAACGAAAGGAATAAAATGAAGTCGGCGCAGATCGACTTGGACAAGGCCAAAGCAGACCTTCAATCTGTTAAAGTGCTGATTGCCAGCAATCAGCTCGTCCTGAAGAACAAGGATGTCGAGCTGCAAAAGGTTAATGAGGAGATTCAAGTTGCTAGAGGCCGGGAAGCCAACGTTGTGGCTGACTACCGGCAGTCCATGGACTTTGTCACCCACCTGGCCAACCGGTACAACGGGGCCGGGTCACAATATGAGATGCACCCGACACACTTTCCTCAACTTGGGTCGGGGCAAGGTGGAGGAGGCCCATGGTCGCCGGGAGTTCGAAATCCGGTGGAGAATGAGACCCCGGACTACGGGGTCACCGGCGGCGAACATTGCCAATGCGACCCTCGTTTTGAGCTCGAGGAGCCGGGAGACCAGGGTGAGGCTGCTAAGGAGACCGAGGACGTTGCTGATGGTGAAGCCGCCAAGAATGTCCTTGAGACCGAGGATGTCGTCATACTGGACGGTCCTACGCCTAGTGCTGCCGCGATGCCTACCGGGGAAGAGTTGAAAACTTCTTTGAGAGTTAATCTGCGGTGGCGTCGGGTTTCGACAAAGCGGCCGATTTCGAGCTAGTCTAGGATCTTAGATTAGGCTTCCTTTCAGTTTTTGTTTCTGCTGAACTTGTCCTCGTCGTGCCGTCTGTGGCCGAATTACTATTATTTTAGCTTGTAGATTGTATTTGGCTTTTTGTTAATGGAATTTATTTTGCCAACTCTTTTGTCGGTTATGTATTATTTTTGCTTTACTTGTTAGTGAATGAATACTGCTATATCGGTAGATTCACTTAGGGTCATGGACCGTTAAACAGATTCATTCGTCAATCTTCTTTCCGGCGGATCCACTAAGGTCATTGACCGGTTAAGAGTAGACGAAGCTCTTGTACAACTCTCTCTTGCCGACAGATCAACTTAGGTCATTGACCATCAAGGGAGTTGTAAAGGTAACGTCTTGTCGGCAGATCCAAGGAGGTCATTGATCGACAAGTAATCACTTGTGCTGGCAGATCCACGTAGGTCATTGACCGGCATCAAGTCCTATGTCTTTGGTTTCTCTTGACGGCAGATCCACGTAGGTCATTGACCTTCAAGGAACTTATCACACGCATTGTGGATTAGAAGATACTCCTCTTATTGTAAATGGCTCTTCCCGGTTTACCAGAAATATTAACTTAGAAAGTAATTAGTACTAGTTTTGGCTATAGTGCCAGTGCTACCGAGTAATGCTAATAACGACAACGTGCCGATTTATTACTGACTATGCAATTAAACTAGGAAAGCAATTAAACGAAGTATTTCTTGAGCACGCTGGCATTCCAGCTGTTCTTGAGCAACTTGCCAGAAATATCCTCCAGCCGGTATGCCCCTGGGACTATTTCCTCCTTCACTAGGTAGGGTCCGTCCCAGTTTGCCGTCAGCTTGCCTTCCGCATGGGCCTTTCCTGTAGCCGTTGTCCGTCTGAGAACTAGGTCCCCTTTCTCTATCGGTCGGCTCTTCACTCTTTTGTTGTAAGCCTTGCTTATTTGGTCCTTGTATGTGGCCGACTTGAGTTCTGCAGCGAGCCTTACTTTTGGCAAGAGATCGAGGTCTTCTACGTGCAACTTGTTATTCAATTCGGGGTCATAGTTCGGGATCCGCCAATTGGGCGATCCGACTTCGACCGGTAGCACTGCTTCGGCGCCGAATGCCCGGCCGGGCGGGGTTTCCCCAGTTGCTTCTTTCTCGGTGACCCGGTTGGACCATATAACTGCTGGGACCATGTCGGCCCATGCACCTTTCAAGTCGTCCAGCTTCTTTTTGAGAGCGTTCAAGATTTTCTTATTGGCGGCTTCAGCTTGGCCGTTGCTCTGGGGATGACATACCGACGAGTACGCGAACTTTATGATGTAGGGATTCAGGAAATTCTTTATTGGCCTGCAATCAAACCGGACGCCATGGTCCATTACTATCCCCATAAAAATTCCGAACCTTGTGATAAGGTTACGTCGGATGATCTTCTTGACTTTGATTCGCCGTTATCTTTGTGGTCGAGCTCGGCCTCAATCCATTTTGTGAAGTAATGCAATTCCTACTATCATGAACTTTTTTCCCCCAGATGCCGATGTGAATGGCCCTATGATATCTATCCCCCACTGAGCGAAAGGGATTGGGTTCAAGATTGGTTGTAGATCATTTGTCGGTTGTTGAATGGCCGAGTACAAACCTCCGGCACTTGTCGCATTTCTTCACATAGGCTTGTGCATATGTCGGCATTGTTGGCCAATAGAAGTCGGCTACGAGGGCCTTTAGTGCGAGTGTCTTTCCTCAGATATGATTTCCACACACTCCTTCGTGGATTTCCTCTATGATCTTTGTGGCCTCATGGGCCGTTACGCACCTTAGGAGTGGGAGCGAAAGACCTTTCTTGTATAGTTGGCCTTGAAAAATGCGAAGCCATACGGCTTCTCTTTTTAGCTTCTTCACCTCCATCTTGCTGGTGGGTAAATTGTCTGTCGGTTTGTACGCCATATATTTCGTCGTACCATTCTTTCCCCGGCCGACTTCGTTCACCTCCGCTTTGGCGGCATCTATGCTCCTTTCGGGCAACATCTCTATCATGACCTTTGCGCTTGAGATCCGCCTTTTTGAACTTGCTAGCTTGGATAGGGCATCAGTTTGCCATGTTCTCAGTTCGAGGGACTAGTACTACCTCGAAGCTCTTGATACGGCCGTTATCCGCTTTACCTTCCATAAGTATTTACGCATCATTGGCTCCCTAGCTTCATAGGTGCCCTCGATGCGCTTGATATGAGGCGGGAATCGGTCGGTCATCCGTACTTTCTTGGCTCAATCCGCTATGCACAAGTTGATCCCCTGCTATCGCTTGCTTCGTACTCGCTTCATTGTTAGACGCCTTAAACCCAAAGGCGACGGCATATTCAAACGTGTCCCCTTACGGCGACGTCATGACCACCCCGGCACTGCTCTGTTTGGGCTGTTGAGCCGTCTACAGATATCTGCCAGGTACCGGCTGGTTCCTCATTTTCTTCGCTTGTGGTCTCGACAATGAAGTCGGCTAAAGCCTGAGCCTTGATAGCTATGCGCGGCCGGTATTCGATATCAAATTCGGACAACTCTATTGCGCATTTCAGCATCCTACCAGTTGTGTCTAGCTTCTGGAGTGCTTTCTCTAGCGGTTGGTTCGTGAGCACCTAGATGGTATGGGAGTCGAAATATGGTCGAAGCTTTCTTGCCACTTATCGGCCACGACATATGCCATCTTTTCGAGCAACTCGTACCTCGCTGCTCGACCCCGGCTAGTACATGTCTCATAAAATAAATGCGGGTGTTGCTCCTTGCCTTTTTCTACCAATAATATAGTTGCTACCATCTTGATCGACACCTGAGACGTACAATTGCAACTTATCCCCCCCCTCGGGGCGGGTAATGGTCGGTAGCGCTTGAAGTGCTCTTTGACGGCCTCAAAGGTCTGTCTCTGTTCATCACCCCACTCGAACTTCTTGTTCCCTCTCAAGACCTTGAAGAATGGTAGGGCCTTCTCGGCTGACTTGGAGACAAACCTAGTCAGCGCCGCCATTCTGCCAGTCAGCTTCTAAATGTCCCAGATACTCTTTGGTTCCGGGAGCTCACTTATTGCCACGATCTTGTCGGGGTTAGCATTATCCCCTTTCGTCGATCATGAAACCGAGGAACTTACCGGATCTTACCCCAAATACGCACTTTTTGGGTTCGGCTTCATTTGGTATTTGCGAAGTGTCGCAAAGGTTTCCTTGAGGTCAGTAATGTGGGATTCTTCCGTCAAGCTCTTAACAATACTATCGTCCACATAAACTTCGACATTTCGGCCTTTTTTATGCGCAAATATTTTGTCTACCGGCTTACGGTAGGTAGCTCTGCATTCTTCGGGCCGAGCGGCATAGCCTTGTATGCATAGACTCCGGCGTACGTGATGGATGCCGCTTTGTTCTGTCGGACTCCGGGAGGCCGATCTGGTGGTACCGGAAAAGGCGTCCATGAAGCTCAGCAGTGCATGGCCGCTAGTAGAGTCTAGCAATTGGTCAATTCTAGGCAATGGGTAACAATCCTTGGGGCGAAGCCTTGTTGAAGTCGGTGAAATCTACGCACATCCGCCAAGACCCATTGGCTTTTTCACCATCACCACATTTGCCAACCATTCCGGGTAGTCACGAGCTCGATGAAATCGGCCGCTAGCGACTTGTCTACTTCCTCCTTAATGATGACATTCTTCTCGGTGAGAGATTTCTTTTCTTTTGCTTCACTTGGGTCGTATGTCCTCGTTGACGTTCAAACGGTGCACCATGAACGCGGGATCAATCCCGGGCATCTCGTCTGCTGAAAATACGAAGACATCATCATTGCTTCGTAGTAGACTGATTAAGTTAACCTTAACATTGTCGGCCAGGTCTGCTCCAATCTTGATTGTCCTCTCCGGCCTATCTTGCTCGACTAACCTCCTCAGTCTCTCCTTTTGTGCTAGGTCTCGGTAAATCTGCCGGCCTTCCCTCAAAGTTTTCCATTGATAAATCCCTGTTTGCTTTATTCTTTGCCCTCCGCCTTTTTCTTTCTGACGGCGGAGACTCTGCCGGTCGCTTGTGGTTGGAATTCTTAAGAGCCGTCATGTAGCATGTTACGGGCGACTCTTGATTCCCTTTGAACCTTTCAGATTTTCCATGGTTTGACGTGTAAATCATCGTCAGGTGATAGGTTGATACCACGGCCTGAGCGTCGTGGATTAGCGGCCGCCCTATAATGGCATTATAGGCTGCCGGCACATCTACCACTAGGAATTCCACTAAGAGATCTACGGGATGCGGATCCCTCTCCCGGCTTGACCGGTAGCTTGATGGTACCTTTAGGGACGACATATGCCCCTGTGAAACCGATTACTGGATACGAGACCGACTTAAGACAGGATCTCCCCGGGCCCATCTTTTCAAACGTGGGCATGAATAGACTATTGGCAGAACTACCGCCATCCACCAGGATGCGATGGACCATCGCCGTGGAAATCTGCAGAGATACTACCAAGGGGTCATCATAAGGGTAGATGATCCCCTTGGCGTCCTCCGCTGTGAACGATACGGACGGCATAAATGGCGGCGCCGGCCACTGGCCGGTATTGTGGTAATTCACTTGGTGCCTTACCTCCTTAAGACTGGCTTTGGCACCGTGGACGAGTCCACTCGAGATAACATGTATCTCTGTGATTCTTTCTTTTACGGACTTTCTCTTGTTGTCTTCTTCTTTGGGTGACCCCTCGCGGTCGGTTCTACGCTGATACCGCTTGAAGTAGCCTCTGCGTATCGGGTCCTCAATCCCATCTCTCAAGTCCTTGCAGTTGTTTGTGACATGACCGTAATCTCTGTGGAAATCACACCACTTTGATTTGTCGCGGCCCTTATAATACATCTTCCTGCATCGTTGCCATTTGTCATCCTTTTTGTGCAGCTCATAGATCTCAGCCCTGGACGTTGTTAGGGGTGTGTAGTTGTGGTAACGGTCTGGCCCTCCTTCTTGGTCCTTCTTCACCGAGTTACTCTCTTCCCTTCTTCCGGAACTATCAGACTTTCAGTCTTTCCGGTACTTATCTTTGTCCTTTTCTTTCTCTTTCTCTTTCTCCTTACCGTCTCCTTCAGGCCGTTTTGAAGTTTCCGCCTTGTCGAATTCCTCTCCCCAGGATAAATTCATTGGCCTTTACGAGGACTTCGGTCGATCCGGTCAACTTCTTGCGGCCTAGGTAGCTTCTGAAGGAAGTGGCCTCCTTCAGACCGGTCATCAGTGCTAGCATTGCGACCTCCTGTTGCAAGTTGGGAATGGTAACGACTTCAGAGTTAAAGCGGCCAATATAATCTCTCAGGCTTTCCTTCTCTCCTTGCTTGATGGACATTAATTCGCCGGTAGTCTTTTCCCTGCGCTTATTGCGACGAAGTGCGTCTCGAAACATGGATGTGAGTATCGAAAATAAAAATGAGTTGCCGGTGGTCTGCCTTTTATACCAAGTCACGTTAAGCCCGCTAAAGTTGAAGGGAACACTATACACCATACGAGAATCGGTGTCGGTGTATAGTAGCATGTGCCTTCATAAGCAGAGATGTGGTTCTTAGGGTCGATTTTATCGTCGTACTTGCATGTCGGCATCTTAATTTTCTCCATAAGCTCCTGGAGTATCGCAGTCGAGAAGGGAGAATTTCGAAGAGATACTGGTGCTTTGCGTCGAGCAAACTCGCTCTCTCTTCTGAGTTGAGATGACTGCTGGATCTCGGTATCCTGCTGCTCTTCTTCATCCCCTTCCCCCATAGGTTCTGTGGGAGTCTTTGAGTTCTCCCCCTGATCCTGATCATGTCGGCTTGGGTCACCCTGTCGGCCAGTTGCGAGAGAACACATCTTTCTCACAGGAATGTGTGGCCTATTCGGGGGACGCTTACTAACACGACCGGTCAGTGGAGTCGACTCGCCATGGCTTGGAAGACTTCGGCGGCACTCCGGAATTGTTCCAGGGCTGAACATGTGCGGCAATGCTTGAATATGTTGGGTTGAGGGGTCTCGGTGGCCTTCTTACCCTTATCGGTTGGTGGCTTGGAGGACCTAACCACCGGTTGAGGAGTGTTGAAGCCAGGAGGTCCATCCTCCACAACGTTGTTGTTCTCGTCCGTTTCCGGCATCCTAGGAATCTTCTTAGGATCCATGAGGTAGGCAAATAGACTGGCAAGATTATGGCTTAAGACTAAAGGTATAGTTCACCCCTCCTTCTAGCGCCAATTGTTCCGGTATGGAATAAATGTTAGGGAGTGAATCGATATCTTCTCAGTTCAATGAGCCGGTTTGATGTCATGCAAGACAAAACACGTAAACTAACCTCGGGGGTTAATCCGAGAACGCCCCTCGATGCCTAAGTCGGTAAAGGGTAAAGCGAGGTATATCTCCCGGTAGAGTATAATAGTATATGTGTACGTACCTTATGACTCAGAACAGGGGGTATTTATAGGAGCCGACAGTGTCCCTGACAAGGTAGGACACTGAATCAGAATCATAATAAGAATCCAAAGGGTTATCTCCCCCTTAATTATCTCGCAACTGTCTGAAGAAGTTCTTCTGTCTATGAAAGGATCTTTCAATTTCAAGATCAAATGGGAAGCCACCTGAACTCAAACTCCTGCGCATAGATGAACTAAAGAACAAACAATTAAGAGATTTTGTCCCAAAGAACAAGTGTTCTCTGAGACGAGAATGAATAATCTAGACTCTAAAACAATTAAAGGAAATGAAACAAAACCGTGTCCCCGGCAACGGCGCCAAATTTTGACAGGCTAAAGTCATATCACCTAATCAAAAGTAATCCTAAAGTCCTCTAACAAATAGTAGTCAGGGAAGTAGGGTTGAATCCACAGGGAAAACAATGTTCTTTTCCTAATTGTCGATCAAATCTAGATTATAGGGAACGAGTGTTTGGTTGTAATTATACTAAACTAGACAATAACTATATCAAGAATATCAATAAAATAAAGTCTAGGGCATAGGTTCACCAATGAACAATATTCCAGGATGAAACACAACAATTAATAATGAATAACATTTGTCAAACAGGGTTGATTTCCTCTCTCGAGTCGAAATTAACCATAGAATGATATTAACAGGCACTCGTAATTTATTAATACCAATTCTACCTATTGAAACTAGCCTTAATATCAAGTTTATGCCTCTCGGCGCATAACCTAATATTGCAATACTATAACAATCAAATCTGGCCAAATCGGATTGAATAGAGATAATACATTCAATAGGAATCAACATACATCATCAAAAATCAATACTTTATAAACATCCCTATATAAATATTCATGGATCCCCTTAACCCTAGAAATAAACTACTCAATCATAATTAAAGAAAACATATTCATGGTGAATCATTAATCAAAGATTGAATAAGAATAACAAGAGAATAGAAGAAATACCAATGTAGAACCAATCTTGCAAAATCCAAACTTCTATTGAAAATCCAATGTAAAAATGGCGAAGAGTAATACCAGAGTTCTTGAGTAATTAAAAAATGTGCTTAGAAAACTAAAGTTGAAGTTATAATGTAAAAACGTCCTTTTTCAACCCTAAAAGAATAAGTATATATATCAAAATAAAAGCCAGCGCAACACGCGCTTAAAATCCTTAAAAATTCGATCCGCCCGACCAACCCGGTCGGGCGGTCGCCAGGTGTCATGTTTGCTCGTCACGCCGGCGGCGTTCTTCGCCGCATCTTTCAAAGTTGACTCGCCTCGCCCGACCAACCCGGGCGGATATCGCCTCGGGCCCGCAAGGGTGTTTTCTTGCTTTCTTTTCAATGCGAAAATGTGGCTAAAGGCAAAGCCGCCCGATCGGGCCAGGGCGGAAATCGCCCGCCAGGCCGTCTTTAGGTCCTTGACGCCCAACTTCCAATCTTCAACGTGTCATAACTTTTGCGTTAATTGTCGGAATTAAGCAAATGACCACTTGCTGGAAAGCTCTTGAATTGTAGAATCCAACCCAAATGAAATGATCGAGCTCTCGAAGGGGCATCATCTCTTGTAGGAGTATAAATGAGTAGGAAATGCAACAAACATGCTAATACCTACAATAATCGTCCTGAAACTACAAACATCATACAAGAAACACATTAGTACTAAAAATGGCTCCGAAGAGCGCAATTAAGACCAATAATCAATGAGGGACGGGGGAAAAACTCTATATAAAATAGACATCTCAAACTCCCCCAAGCTAGACTTTTGCTTGTCCCTAAGCAAAACCTGTCTGAAGATCAAGAGTTCAAGGAAGTAATAATCGTTTCACCCCAACATAAAATCGTTTCAAAAATATTTAGGTGACTATAGATCGAATCCAAACACACCACAAATCACAATCTGTAAAGCTCAACAGATAAGCACCAATCAGGGATAAGAATCAAAATAGGCCACTAGACATGCACTACAAATCAATGAAAAGGATCTCAGAAAGGGACTCTCCACTCATTTGTAGAACACTCTCCAAGCAGTTAAAATGACTGCTTTTAACCAACCTCAAGTGCCCATCCCAACTCTCACACTCGTGTGTTTGAAGGATGATTAATAACACTTAATTGCCAAACTTCACCAAGTTAGTCCATAGGCTTGTGTCTTCTCTCCACATTAGGTAACTACACATGCAAACAAATCATATGACTCATTGAAGGTTGTAATGGGGCTCATGGTAATAGGTGTGGTAAATATTTGGGAATGTGGTGTTCAAGGAAGTGAAGTATTATTACAACTTTGATGAAACAATCCACACAATATATTAAACTTCAACACAATTACAACCAATTTTCTTTTCCTTCATCCCTTTCCCCTTTCATATAATCCAAGCAAAAACTTCCAACTCAATGTTTTTCAAATTTTTTCTCTTTTTTTTGTATTTTTTCTTTGAAAGCCTTACTTGTCTCATTTTCAAAAGTTTCTACTTTAGCTACTAGCTAATAAGGATAGAGGAGAGTCAATAATTAGGACTCGAAAATAATAATGCGGAGTCCTTTTTTCATGTACACGAATTTTCTTTCTTTTTTTTTTTTTCAATTACACCAACAACCAATTCCATCCATAAAATGTCAACCAACATACAATTCCTAAATACTTCACAACCAAAGGTAGAGAGATGTATTTTTGGAAAATGTGGAGCTCATAGCGTGGTTATCAAAAGAAATAGGCTCAGCTCAGAGTGGTTAACTAGGGGAAATAAATGCAGGGAAGTTTATTTGGTCTTATGGTGCAATTTCCTATGAGAGTCATAATCATTTTTGTTTAGTTATCATATAGTCAATGCATCAATGGAGAGAAAACACAAGTTCTAGCATCCCTCAGAGAAGTGGGCATACACACATGAAAAGAAAAACTGGAATATATGCAGTTTTAAGGCACAGAAGCTCACAGTTAAATCCAAACATGCTTGTAGGACATATAGAGTGCCACAATTATGATTCTTATCATAGATCAAAGTACAAAAATATCATGCTCTGGTGATCAATCATTGTTTCATGCCCATCAACAATCCAAAGTCAAAACACAAATATGATGATACGAGGCACAGGGAAACAACTATTCAACTTGGCTCTGATTTTCTAGTAAACTCGTATTTTTGTTCTTTTTGCTTTTTTTTTTATTGGTTTTTTCTTCAATTTTTAGAAAATTAAAAAGGGAAAACTACTAGCTATGCAACTAAACTATGAAAGCATTAAACTACCTAAGGAGTGAGAGAAAAATACCATAGACACAAGAGACAGCCTCCCCCAAGCTGAACTTGGCAATGTCCGCATTGCAGCAAGGGAAAGAAAAGGAACAAGGACCTCAATCGTCCATAGTGTCATCATCACCATCATCGTCCTCATTACCAGCATGAGTACTGGTTCCGGTGCCACTCCCTCCAGCAACATGACCATATGTGGGGTTCCAAGTGTACCACCAATGGGGGTGGGGACCACCTGAGCTATCGTTCCGAGCTTGCAATACTCATCTTATATAGGAAACATAGCTAGATGTTGGTCAGTGTAAATGGTGTCCACACGGCGCCATACACTGCAAAACACTCATCATACCCTCAAAATCAGCAGTAGGAGGAGGGGGGTGTGAAGAAGAGGAAGGGATGGAAGGGGCAGGCTCACGCCGACGGTAGGTCTGAGGAGGTTCAGGTATTGGAGCAGTCTGAGGAGGGTTGGTCTTATCACCTACAGGGAGAAGGTAGTTGTGTGGGACAGCGCCATCAGAGTAGTCATCCCCGATAGGTAATTGGATCAAGTCAGGATTATGGAGGAGTATAGATGTTCGATTTGCAACCGACCACCTAAACCTGCCGACCACTGGGGGGTAAAGTATCGAGCCAGAAGAAAATGGTCAAGATCGAGGTAGATGGCTCCGGGGAACTACATTGTTCCGATTTTCAACATAACCGAAATGACAGGCAATGTGGGTGACTAGCCCCCAATAAGTGGGGTAAGTGGTGGAAATTTTGTGTAAGTGGTGCATGAAGGCGTAGGCAAGATCAAATTGCATTTTCATGGTAGCGAGACCATAGATATGTCCCTAGAGCAATGAGTTCCTCGGTCCGGGTTGTATTGGGTTCCCATCTCCCAATAATAGTATCACCAAAAAAATTTAGGAGGAATCGGATGCTCGGATTGTGAACAAACTTAATCTGCAGATGTTGGCAATCGGGGGTCTAACTCTCACAAGGCTTGCCAAAAGAGGCATAACGACATTATTTCCGGTTTCTTTCTATCGCCCCTACCAGTCATCCCAAACAGTTAGGCAAATTGCCTAAGAGTCGGTTTACGGTCAGTATTGGCAATCCTAAAATACATGACAAGATCATGCGAGGAATGTTTTCGGATCTCAAGGGAGCTTAAAAATTCAAGTGTGATATCGGCATATGTTCCATGATATAGTGTGAAAAACTCCCCAATACCAACCCCGTAAACAATGTCGGGTAATTTCGAGTGATACCAAAAGCATGCAAGAGATCCCGACTAACAAATCTAGTAGGAGAAATCATGCGATGTTTAAGTTTTGGAATCGTACCCGTTGTTCCGCATCTTTGAAGATGATGTGGGGGAATGTGGTGTCTGCCTCGATTGCGGGATTTTCGTTGCCACGTGCACCACGACGAGCCGCCATTGAAGAAGATGAGAAACCTTGAAGAAATAACAATGGTGGACAAAGTTAGAAACTTCACAATAATCTAATTAAAAACTTCATATATGGCACAATTTAGTGTATGAACACTAATTACAAGGCAAAACTAGCAAGAATCACCACAAAATTCAAACATTTACTCAATAAACCCAAGAAAGATGGAGAAAAAAAGTGAGAGATTTAGAGGAGGAAGAGGATAATTTGAGTGGGGAAAGTGAAAAAGATGAATGGAAGATGAAGATTTGTGAAAAAAAAAAAAATTTGTGGTTTGGGGTTGTGAAGATGGAGTTTAGAAAAAGGAGGGTGGTAGGGTTTGGGGTTTGGTTTTGAGGGAGAGAGAAGGAGTGAGAGGGAAGAAGATGAATGAGTTGTGAGGGAGGAAAAGAGATTCGGGGGTTAATGAAAAAAAAACCGAGTTTCTGTTCGTCGCCCGACACGCCCGGGCGATATTTGTGGCTTGGAATTTTTCTTGTTCTGCGTTTTTCGCTTTGAGTTGAGACTTGCGGGCCCGGCCAGGAGGCGAGATGCACCCGACCCACCGGGCGGTGCCCAGCGAGTTTGGTTCTTTGCGTTTTCGCCTCTTTTTTCATTGTGAAGGCAGCAAATTGTCACCCTTGACACGCATTCCTGCACGATAAAGTTCCAAAATATGAAAAGTTTGCTCTCATTATGCTAAAAAAAAAAAATAAAATTAAAGAAAAACTACAAGAAAAAGGAAGAGAGAGAAAAAGCCAAAAATCGGGTTGCCTCCCGAACAACGCCGGTTTATAAAGGTCCTACGACCATTTATCGCCTCGTTCATCAGTGGTGATGGTGCTTGGAGGTAGAGTTCACTCAGCTAGACCCGCATTAGCACTGTGTGGTACAACTTCAAACGTTGCCCATTAACCTTGAACACTTCACCTTTTTCATTCATAACCTCTCTGAGGCAGAACTTGTTCACTCTAGTAAGCGTGAAAGGGCGACCATCTAGATTTCAACTTTCCGGGGGAAGAGTTTGGGCCTAGGAATTGTACAATAAGACTTTGTCTCCCCGCGGCGAACTCCCTTGGTAGGATCTTTTTATCATGCCACTTCTTCGTTTTCTCATATATACTCGTGCACTATCATAAGCCAACAATCGGAACTCAGCAAGTTCATTGAGTTGTAGAAGTCTTTTCTCCAATGCAAGCTTTTGATCCATATTAAGCTCTTTGATCGCCCAAAAGCCTTATATTCTAATAATTCGACGGGGAGGTGACATGCTTTCCCGTACACGAGTCTATACGGTGAAGTACAAATGGGTGTCTTGAATGCGGTTCCGTAGGCCCAAAGTGTATCATCCGACTTTGTACTCCAATCCTTCCTAGACCTTGCAACTACCTTCTCAAGAATGGACTTAACTTCTCGATTTGAGACCTCTGCTTGCCCACTCGTTTGAGGATGGTACACTAAGCCGGTATGGTGGTAGACTCCATATTTCTTCAGAGGGTATCCAAATGTCGTTCATGAAAATGGGAGCCTCCATCACGCGATCACGGCGCGTGGGACTCCAAATCGGGGGAATATGATATTTTTAAACAAAGCCATCACTACCTTGGAGTCATTAGTAGGAGATGCCACGGCTTCAACCCACTTAGATACATAATCGGCCGCAGCAAAATGTAACGGTTCCCATTAGAAGATGGGAACGGTCCCATAAAATCAATACCCCCGAACATCAAAGATTTGGACTTCTAAAATACAGTTTGGGGCATCTTATGCCATCTCGAAATGTTGTCGGTCCTGCGCGGCAGCGTCACATGACATGATGAAAGATTGTGCGTCCTTAAACATTGTGGGCCAAAAGAAACCCGACTCATGAAGCTTAGCCACGGTTCGCGAGGGCCATGGTGCCCACCATACGGTGAGTTATGATAGCGGTTCGAATGCCTTTGACCTCCCGCTCGGGACCACATTTGCGGAAAAGACCATGCGAACGTTCACGAAACAAGAAAGGATCATCCCAAAAAAGTAGAATTTAACATGATGGAGAAGCTGTTTCTTTTGTTGGTAGGACAAATCGGGAGGTAGTATACCGCCCAGGCCAAGTAATTGGCATAATCCCGGCAAACCAAGGGATGCGTTGAGGTATTTGCATATAGATGATCGTCATGAAAAGAATCATCTATAGGAGTGGAGTTCATACCATCGTCATGCGGGATCCGTGACAAGTGGTGCCTTGACTAAGTTCTGCACCTCTTTCTTATCACGAATTTCTATGTCGAACTCTTGGAGCACGAGAATCCATCGAATGAGCCGAGGCTTAGCTTCCTTCTTAGAGAGAAGGTACTTGGAGCTGCGTGATCGGTGTAGATAATTACTTTAGAGCCAATCGAGATAAGATCGAACTTCTCAAAAGCATAGACAATGATAACAGCTCTTTTCCGTAGTGGCATAGTTGACTTGAGCCTCGTCCAACGTCTTGCTAGCATAGTAGATAGCATGCAAAACCTTATCCGTGCGTTGACCGAGCACGGCTCAAGCTACGTAATCACTTGCATCGCACATTATCTCAAAAGGAGTTCCCGATCGGGGGCTCGGATAATAGGTGCGATTATCAAAAGCTTGCTTGATCCTAGTCAAAAGACTCAAGACATTCATTAGTAAAATCAAATGGAGCATCCTTAATAAGGAGGTGGAGTCGATGGTTTAGCAATTTTGGAAAAGTCCTTGATAAAGCGGCGATAAAACCACGGCATGACCAAGGAAACTTTGTACTCCTTTAACATTAGTGGGTGGGGGTAATTGCTCGATCACTTGGACCTTAGCTCGATCCACTTGGATGCCCCTATCCGAAGGCAATGTGGCCTAAAACAACTCCTTGAGTCACCATAAAATGACACTTTTTCCCGAGTTCAAAACCAAATTACATTCTTCACATCTTTTCATGACTTTAGTGAGATTAACTAAGCATGTATCAAAAGTAGAACCATACACACTAAAAACATCCATAAAGACTTCCATGATAGACTACATGAACTCGAAAAGATACTCATCATGCATCGTTGAAAGGTGGCGGGGCATTACACATACCCAGGGCATTCTACGATATGCAAAGTGCCATAAGGACGGGTAAATGTTGTCTTTTTCTTGATCATCGAGATGAATAGGAATTTGGAAAAGAACCTGAATACCCATCCAAATAGCGAAATATTTATGACAAACTGACCTTTCAAGCATTTGGTTAATAAAAGGTAAACGAAAGTGGTCCTTTTTAGTGGCCGTGTTGAGTCTCCTATGAGTCTATACACATACGCCATCCGATCACAGTTATAGTAGGAATTAACTCATTCTTTTCATTTTCACAACAAGTCATACCACCTTTTTTTGGTACTACTTGTATGCAGGACTTACCCACTTAGAATCGGCAATAGGGTAGATAATACAGTGTAAGTAGTTTCATCCCTTCTTTCTTAACCACTTCTTGCATGTTTGGATTCGAGTCGCCTTTGTGGTTGAATGCACGGCTTATGATCATCCTCGAGGTGTATCCTGTGCATACAAAAATCGGGGCTTATCCCGTTGGATGCAATCGATATTATGGCAGATAACCTTCTTATGAGTTTTCGAAATCGAGAAGTTGTGAGAGTTAGGTTGTCATCGAAGTGCGGCAACGACAATTATAGGATTTAATTCATGCTCATCTAAAAACATATACTTCGAGTGAGAGGGGAGAGGTTTAAGTTCGGGGTTTCTTTACCTCCCATATTGCACACGGATTGAACTAACCTCTTTACCTTTTGGCATTCACCAAGGTCAAGCTCTTCACTTGCTAGAGCCTTCTCAATAGCATCGACCTCATTGCTCCAAATCTTTTGCCATCACATGTGGAAGAATGAAGACAAAGTACTGCCTCGAAGGGGTCTCCATAGAGAGCTTGGGGCATGTTATCATGGCAAATCACATCAATAACATCAATACTATAGCATTTTTCCTATAGCATAGGACTTTTCAAAGCGGTGCCTCAGTTAAAGGTGACCTCGTCATCTCCCTCGAGATAGTGTAAGTTTACCATTTTTCACATCAATTACTGCTACTGCGGTATGGAAGAATGACCTACCCAAAATAATTGGAATTTACTTGTCTCCTCCATGTGGCTAACACAACGTTCAAAATCCGACGGGAATAAAAATTTTTTACTACTCCGCGAGGCACGTCTTCTAGAATGCCTAGGGGTATTTAACGAGCGATCGGCCATTTGTAGAGTAATATTGGTAACTTTCGAGACTTCCCATATTTAATTTTGAGAAACCGAGATAATGGCATAACACTCGCACTAGCACCCAAATCACACGATGCTTTATCGATGAATAGTCTACCAATGTGACGGGGAATAGAGAAACTACCGAGGATCTTTTAATTTTGGTGGAGATTTATTTTGTAAAAGACACTACATTCCTCGGTAAATGCAAGCTGTCTCCACCTCATTAAAAGCCCTTTTTCTAGTCAAGATATCTTTCATGAATTTTGCATAGCGAGGCACTTGAGTAATTAATTATGTGAAAGGAACAGGTTACACGAAGATTCTTGACGACTTCCAAAAAACTGCAAATTGTTGGTCCGGACTATACTCTTGAGTTGACGATTTGGAAAAGGAAGTTTGATAGGAGGAACCTCAATGCCAGGCTTCTTGGCTTCATTTGTCTCACCATGCTCAATCACTTGCTTAAGGTT